>JADLZN010007895.1:0-72060 GCA_018155175.1 Sinocyclocheilus anophthalmus
ACGGTGGAGTCGTTGTAAACATTGCTTGCAAGCAGACCCAAAAATCAATCTTATGTGTCTGTTTCATAAATTAGTAACTTCTTCTCCATGCCCATACCAGTTCCTGATCAAAAACAGATAAAACTATAGTTTGAATGCGCCTTCCTACAAGCAGTAAGAAGTTTTCAGAGCTATAATGTGTTTAAATCGTACGATAAGAAACTAACCTGACTGTAGCGAAGAAATCCTAATTTCTGTGTTAGTAGAGCACAAGTCTATTTTCTGCCGACGAAATCTCGGGATTAGCAGCTCATAAATGGTACCAGAATAAATCGGTCAGATTTTGGGCGAAGAAATCCCCTTCTACAGTACTGTGTAGGTGATCTGAGCGAAGCTCCTCATTTCACTGATTTAAGGCCATATTATGTGTTACGTATCATTGTATTAATATTGATCCGCTCATGTGAAACATTTACATAACTCTTACACATGCGCGCACCAGGTTCTGAATATAATCAGAGAAAACTATAGCTTGAATGTGCCTTCCAACAAGCAGTAGAAGTTTTCAGTGCTATAACGTGTTTAAATCGTACAATAAGAAACTAACCCGATTTTAGCGAAGAAATCCTAATCTATGTTGTTAGTGGAGCATAAGTCTATTTTATGACGACGCAATCTCAGATTAGCAGCTCATATAAATGGTAGCAGAATAAATCGGTCTGATTTTGGGCAAAGAAATACCCTTCTTCAGTACTGTGTAGGTGATATGAGCGATGCTCCTCATTTCACTGATATAAGGCCTTACTATATGTTATGTATCATTGTATTCATATCGACCCACTCATGTGAAACATTTACGTAACTCTTATACATGCGCGCACCAGGTTCTGATAAAAATCAGATAAAACTATAGCTTGAAAATGCCTTCCTACAAGCGGTAGAGAGTTTTCAGTGATGTAATGTGTTTAAATCGTACGATATGAAACTAACCTGACTTTAGCGAAGAAACCCTAATTTCTGTGTTAGTGGAGCATAAGTCTATTTTCTGACGACGCAATCTCAGATTAGCAGCTAATATAAATGGTACCAGAATAAATCGGACTGATCTTGGGCGAAGAAATCCCCTTATTCAGCACTGTGTAGGTGATCTGAGCAAACTCCTCATTTCATTAATTTAAGGCCTTATGTGTTACGTATCATTGTATTTCATTATGAATCGCTCATTTGAAACATTTACGTAAAACTAATGGTGTTATTCTAGCGTAGCTAAATACGAATCCACCATTGCCTGTGAAGTAAATGTGCTGTTTTGATTAATGAATGAATTTGTACGGGACATGCATGAGTTTCCCATGCATGCTCACAGCAGTGCAAGTCTGCTCCACATGCACCTGTTGTGAGCTTGCATTGGTCTCCTAGCAACACGTGACCCCGAAAGTGTGAGCAGACTCTTCCAGTTAATCTGACAACACCACCCACTTCACAGACCTGTGTGTAAACAAAGAATTGCGTGTAACTAACGCTAACTCTTAAGCTAAGCCCTTTACCTCAACTGCTAGCTGTTAGCATCTGACTAACACTTAGATAGGCGTGTAAAGTGTAACTTTCAAACCACACCTCTCTCTCCCTCTCTCTATCTCTTTTTATTTGTTTCGACTTTATTCTACCTCTTTTTAATTTTATTGCATTTATTTACATTTGTTTAGCACAAATGTACCAATTCAGCTAAATTGATTTGTATTAAATTTGAGATTTAATTAAATCAAATTTTTATTTATTTTTATTTTATTCATTTTATTTTATTTTTATTTTGTTTATTTACTTTCCCTTTTAATTTCCTACAGCTTTTAGGGACAACATTTTTTTATTTTATTTATTAATTTTTTTTTTTTTTTTTTTGTTGTGTTTTTCTTTTACCTTTTTTTAGTATTTTCACCATCACCATCGTCGTTTTTGGATAGGATTACAGTAGTTCGAGCAACTGTTGTTTCCTTAGCGAGTTATACAGGTTATTAGTAGCATAATCCCTGTTTCCTCTCTACTTCTCCTCACGCCTCAGTGCCAGGCCTAATACGTTGAAGGGCAGCTACCATTGCAACACAATGTAGGCTAACATAAAACTAGAAACAATTCCCACTGTTTCTTTTTCTTTTGACGAGGTATTTGGTGGGTCCTGCTAGTTTAGCTAACAGCCTAACCCTAGGGTTATGAAGTCTATTGCAGCATCACACACAAGTGAAACCTGCTCAGCCATATCTCTTAGGAAAAAAAACTAAAATAGGTAAAAATCTTCAGTTTTTTTGTTTTTTTTTGAGTTCATCTTATTTTATTTCAGTTTCGTCATAGTGACCAAACCCGTGAACCATCAGTAGTATAGCCCGGTCATCAGCTGACCCCTGCTTACGGCCCCTCAACAAAGTTACTCAAACTCTTCCTTTGTGTTCACAAACAAAAAAACATAGCACCCTACCTCACTAGCTGCCTCCCACCAGCTAGTCATACCTTACACGGTCTACACAGCCGTTCCCCTTAGAGATATTTTAACACCTCTGTACGTACCTGCATTTTCCTTGTGTCTCTCTCTCTCTGGTGTTCCCACATGTGTGCCAGTATGTCGCAGACATTCCTCAGACATCCAGCCCTGGCAGCTCACCGGGACCACCTGGACACTCAGTAGAGCAATGTAATGGACATCATTCAGCTCAAAGAAGCCAACGACCTGCAATGGCAAAGAAAAAAAAAACAGCGAGACTGCAACATAAGTGAACACCCGACCAGCATCATCCTCTCCTCGGCCCAAACCCTCAAGGGCCTCAGACAGGAGGTATATGAGCTGAAACTGCAAGTCACAGAATTCTGCAGAGAACTGACACCTGCTCAACGAGAAAAAGCGCAGAACGGATGCAAATAACCTCACAGAATGCTGCGACAGAAGGATATCACCAGTATTCACAGAGGCTCTAACAGCTGCTACACACCAAGCGCCGCTGGAAAAAGCCATCACACAGGACTTGAAAAGAGAACTGTTTCACACAAAGTCACTCTTAAAACAACATATGTGGAACTAATGAGAGAGACACCACATCTTAGGCATTACAAGGCCACCTGCATACAGACAGAACTGAGGTCCAAACCCTGACTCAGCAAATAAAGAGGAACTTGACATGGTCCAGAAAGAATTTAAACAGTCCTACCGAATGCGCATAGACTTAAGCAAAAGACAGACGGCTGAATATCGGTCGCCAGCAGTGAAAGCCCTCCACGCCTGTGCACAGCTACGAAGGGGAGAAAGGGAGCCAAAGCCTTCTGCTTGACACTTCACAAGTCAGCTCCCTGAAAACCTCTGCAGCTGCAACAAAAAAAATAAAAAAAATTCAGACGAACCGAAGCAACGCAATGAGGTGAATTCAGTGTCACAAATGAACTGAAATATGCTTGCAGACCACAAGGTGAACAGATAGGGAAAACACGAAACAGAACTCCCCCTGACCAGCAGGCCCAGACCCCCTCAGCCAATAGTCCGAACCTGCGAAGGGGGGGGGGGGAGCCCACTGTTCACACATCACCAACCATCAGCCACAAGGGGGTGGGGCAGGGACCATTCCAGAGGATCACTGCAGACACACACACCGTGTGACCCCACCGACCCCAACGGGCCCCCCCCGGGGACACAAAACCTGGCCAGAGACAACACATTTGGCAACCTAAATACTTTCAGACCCATAGTCTGAACACGGACTGATCGCTGCCTCAGACACCAAGCAGGGCCGGCGTGAAACTCCCCATGCTTACTACCACAGACTTTGACAAACTTACTCCAAAGCTCACGATTACCCTGGGATGGCGGAGGAAACCAGCTGCAAGAAGTCATCTAGGCACTAGGGCCTGCCGCACAATGCCTAATCAACAGCTGCGTAACCTGACACAGAAGGCCTTTAACAAGCACAAGGCATCCACTAAAGGTGTTTGTCAAACCCCACTGAGTCTGAACTTAACAACTCAGAATCCAAAGCGGGCACCAGAAGGCACCAAGCATTGCCACAATGCAAAACCCTTCAACAGAAAGCCCCTAGCCAGAAGAGGACAGAGCCATCACCATGGCAACAGACCCAGGTTCCAGAACAACCACTGGGAAAAGGCGTCCTCATCATGCAAACACCACGGTATGTCCAACAGCAGTCCACCACAACATCCCTCCACCAAACGGAGGCTACACAAGGACAGCTGGACACGACTACCTCTGGGTTACAGGAGCTGCTGACACTCGCAAAAGAGCTCCTTGAACAAAACTCAACTAAGGAGTATTGAGAAGGACAAACCTCTGACTCCTTGCCTGCTGCAACACAGCATCAGGCCCCTCCAAGGGAGGAGCATCCCTTGAAACCGGTCGACACCTCCAGAAGCAGCCAGACAACGTTGGATTGAGCAACGGGCCCACATGCCAACAGCGAAAACTCTACCAACACAACTCAGGCAAGCTAAAGTCGGTGCCGCCACAAGAGCCAAGAGACACCACAAACATCAGATTTCTAGTGACATTTGAGCAAAACAGAGGGCCACCTGCTGCTCTCCTGCCATCATCAATAGGTCAGTCTGAAACTCTCTGCACACTACAGAATCTCCATAACAGTTCCCGGCAATCCCTGGAACCACCTGCACTCTCACCAGTGAGAGTCTAACCCAGCTGTCCCACATCATGGGTACCACAGATAGCCTACTGGCTAACAACATCAACAAAAAAACATCCTACCCGGACTAACACACTTCAGGATGACAGGTGACACAGCATCGACACCTGCTGCATAAGCTCGAGGACCCACTCCTTGCTACAGCCTACATCACCACAGAAAAACACGACAAATAAATCACCGCAAACAACAGCCAAAGAGCCGCCACTGACTACCAGCCTTGAGTGGCAGGTGTGTGTTCGATTGTTCTGCACCTTGACATCGCTCGTTGTTGTCAATTCTATGGACAACAACGTTCGAAAGGGGGGAATTTGTAGCGTCTTGACCACTCCAACACACAATATATATTTTGTTAGCTAGCTTTCACAAATACTTTGTAACACCCAGGACGCCAGAACAAGACCCTGGATTCATGGTAACCCGATACATTTACAAACTTGTGGAATGCGAGCAGACTCTCAGCTGCATTCTCCAGAAACAAGGGGCACAAATGCACAGGAGAAATTGACTTTTCTACTAATTAATACATAGGAAAACCTTCTTTGAATGAACACACATTTTCTTCAGGCCATTGTGTATATTATTGCTGTGTTGTATTTAATCTGTTGTATTATAGACTATTTTTATTCATGCTTACGATAAACCACTCATTCATATAAGTAACTATTTCATGTCAAGTATCTATGAATTCGCCTTCTTATGAACGAAACAAGCGTGTATATTATATGTTGGTACATAGGCAATATATATTAGGGCGCTGAGAATCGTTAATAATTTCGATTTAAATCCATTTGCAAATTACCATGCTTAGAAAACAAAGGGTCGTAAACCCTCCAGCAAATTGCCACCTCCCGCTCGGAAATTCAATTTTGCTCATTGGACAAGCCCATCTCGAAAGGCGGAGATCTTCTCCGACCTTAAACGCCCGGCTCCAGGGACCCGCCCCAGTAGGTGGTTCGGTCAGAAGCAAAGATGAAAATGTGAGAAAAACGCTTCAGGATACCAAAACATCTGTGCCAGGCCTTTTCTTCGGCCTAGTCCTTTTCATTCATCAAGTGATGCTGACTCAAACTAGCTCTTTCTCATCAACCAACTTCAGCAAGATCGGGCCTTAAGATTGCATCAGGAATCTACTTCAGACAGACGAGACTTGCAAGTATCAAACTTAGTCATATTAATTGATACATTAAGTATCAGTGACAACTTTTTACAAAGGTGTGTTTGAACTAAAAATCTGACTTTTCCCTCAGGTGTAGATCTGCTGAATATGCAAAATGGTTCCATAATGTCATTCCTTATGTCTCTTTCTTTAGTGCTAAACTTTAACCCTTTCCTATACCAATTGTATGCATGTGTGTGTGTGTATGTGTATGTTATACCAGCTTAATGTGTTTATGTAGTATGTTAGACTAGTTTAAGTGTTTATGAAGTTAATAAAACCTTACTTGTATCACAATTGACGTGTTCATTGTTTACTCATAACCGGAGTCAATAATCATGCAGATTACGTTACAAACTTATAGAATTGTACAGTAAGAAAGTTAATTCCTTTAACCAGGAAATTAACGTTCTTAGAATTGACAAGAAGGTTGACCCTGAGTGGTCAGCTAAATATCTACAGCTGATCTAAAATATGAATAGTTAATTATAACGAGTTATGGTTAATTATTCATATTTCCCATGAGCTGATTTGCTACATAACCCATAAACAGATCTATACCGGTGGAGCTGGGGAAGGTGGAGGGTTCAGAGAAACTCTGAAAGCGCGCTGCAGAAATCTCTAGTGAATGCTAGCCATATAAATGCAAGGCAGTAAGCTCATTGGCTGCATATGCAGCATGAACTGATCAGTTCAGCTTGTGCCAAGTCGTTTAACTCTATGAATATCATCAGTTACGTTAACACCACGTCAGAATGCGCCATCTAGAGTTTCATAACTGAACTATATATATATATATATATACAGTATTTGTGCCATACAGGCCTACATATGGGACTACTCAGAACAGCATTTTATTATGACTTTTGCATGAGAAAGCACTCCCATTTACTTCATAAAATGTAAAAATCTAGTTTATACTTACCTAAGTACTTTTAAACACATTCATGCAGCAAGTACACACTTCCTCCCACACGTGTACCAAGATTAATAACAGCAACACCGTCTCGCTCAAGATTTGTGTGATAGTTACATCTCGGCACCCTGCTGGTCTCATAAACTTAGCACTAATTAAACAAATACCCTCAAGCATGGATGAAGTTGATGTGTTTAGTCTTGCGTTTTATCTGTGTTTGGGGAAAAAAGTGAATTGTTATTCTCAGGTGATTTACAAACGCTACGGCTATTCCTCAGGCTTTCTGTTAAAAAGGCTTGTGTTTATCGCCATATAAATGGCCAAACTTTCCTCTTCTGAGTAATTACTCTATTCTGCTGACAGGATTGTGCCTTGCAGCCTAAAAGATGTCTAGCAGACTTGAAATGTTCCTTGTGTTTCTTGCCAGTTTGTTTCTTTCCATTCAGTATTTGTGAAGTGTCCTAAACAGATTGAACATGATGTAGCAACAAGATATTTTGTTGGTACCGTTCACTTTCAGTGAGGACAGAAAAATAACGTAATGTTGGAAACTTGCTGGTTTAGGCCACATTGTTTACTCCTTTTCTCTCTGTATTGTAGCCAATGGTCAATGAAACCAGTCTAGAACTGGATGAAGTGCTGAACTCCACCCTGTATAAAGCACCTGTGGACCCAGCCAACTGGTTTGGTGTTAGGAAAGATGCTACTATACTTGGTTACACCAAGGTGAGATTCTGTTTTACCTTTCACACAAACAAAAGCGAAAATACTTACTCTATTTGACCTGGAAATATCTCCACATTTTTGGCTTTTTGTAGTATTTTTATAGTGTGTTATTTTTAAAATCATTGTACATTTTTATAAGTATGCTCAAGTCTAAAATGTCACTTTTTTTGTAAGTGAAATCTCAATCTCTAAATGACAGTTACAGTTTTAGTAAGTTGCACACTAGGTCTGTGCTCTGTTCCATTAGGATCATCTGCTAGTCCTGATGCTGCTGGTGTTTGAGGCAACAGTGTACCGGCACCAGATTCATCACTACAGACAACAGCAGCGCTCACCTCCCCCAATTCCAGTCATCTTTCCCCAGGCCACCCGTGACACGCTGGACAAGGGTCTCCTTCCCTGCATCAAATACCTGCTCAACTACAGCTTCTACAAGTTTGGCCTTGAAGTATGACATCCACCTAAACTAAAAACATCATAAATGCATGCTATTGGATATGTATCAGAGTATGTGAGCGGAGCGTCTTTTTTTTTTTTTTTTCAAGTCGGAGCGTCGTGGTCTTCACTCGCTCCAAGAGCGCTCAATTCATAAAATTCATGCCAACTGCCCGTAAAATAACTGCATATTTAGCAAGATTTCACATGTTAAACATAGCCTATTTAGCTAGCTTGATAGAGATGGATCACTCAAATCAGACAGAATGTGAAGACTAGGATGACGGCAATGGACATGAGCGGGAAATTATAGTTGTCAAGGAATTTGTTTGTTCCATATAGATACTGAATATTTTCAGGTGAAAGCATGATTTAAACAGGTACATCTCACACGCAATCACTCTCTCAATAATGCATTCAAACAAATGTAATGTTACAGTGCTACTTCATCTGTATCCGATTTCGAATGAGCAGAAATCTGTAAGAAATGCAGTGATATGTAGATAAAATAACTGACGAAAACGTACTGTTATTTTCACCACAAACTAAATTTGCACTGCAAAAAGCAGCAATTATACCTTTTAATGCTGACAACCATGTTTTTAGCTTGTCATGTGGTAGGAAAAAGTTTGCACACTAGTGTTCCAATAAGCCACTTTGTTTTTTTCTTTTAATATACGTTATGAACAGAACTGCAATATTTCAAACATACTGAGATACTTTAGATGTTTAGATCAAAGCACAAATATTAAATCTAATTTTAACTTGTGCATCACTTTCACCTCTAGATCTGCTTTCTCATGACTGTGAATGTTATTGGCCAGCGTATGAACTTCCTGGTTATTATCCACGGCTGTTGGTTGGTGGCCATCATGGTGCAGCGGCGCAGAGCAGCCATTGCCAAGATCTGGTCAAAGTACTGCCTGTTTCTGGTGGTCTTCATGATATACCAGTATGTTCTGTGTGTGGGCATCCCTCCTGCCCTCTGTATAGGTGAGTCTACCACTCTATTCAAAACAAATGTGATGCCACTTAACGTATCACTTTAACAGCAATAATTTTTGTCTCAAATTAAAGGAATATAGAGGCTGCACAGCCTTGTTTTGTTTTGGACATTCATACAAGATGGGTTCTTGGATTTAAAAAAAAGTTCAGCATCTGGCAATGAAATGGAACAGAACACAAGACTCTTGAGACACATTTTTAAAAGCCAAGCTGGTGCTGTTGAGCTGCTGGTCTCTCAACCTGTCCTGCTTATTGAGTGTCCAAAACCCCTCTTATAATTAATAATTACGAATTACACAACTACTATATGTTTATTAAACCTTACTCAGATACATACACTCACGTTAAGTGACGTACTATATAGCAAATCTCAACTGCTTGATTGTTATATGGTAGCAAAATATCAAATTACATTTTTTTCCCCCACAGCATGTACCATACGTTATACTGACATAGGATAATTTATTCTCTTTTTTTAAAGATTTATTTTTGGTGTTTATGTTAGGACAGTATATATGTAGTCAGGAAGCAAAGTGGAGAGGAGATTATGACGGGATTGTAAAAGGTCAACGAGCCAGGACTCAAACTCAGGACGCCCAAAATGCAACAACGCTATATGTCGGCTATATGTCTGCCCACAAGGCTATTTTCACCCTGCTAAATGTGACAATAAGGCATTAAAAGGTTAGTTCACCCCAAAAGGAAAATTCTGTCATTAATTGCTCACCCTCATGTCATTCAAAACCCGTAAGACCTTCGTTAATCTTCAGAACACAAATAAAGATATTTATAAATCAGAGAGCTTTCTGTCCCTACATAGACAGCAACACAACTGAAATGTCACAGTAACGTAGCAAGGACATCGGTAAAATAGTCCATGTGACATCAGTGGTTCAACTTCAATTTTGCGAGGCTACGAGAATACTTTTTGTGCGCAAAGAAAACAAAAATAACAAATTTATTTAACAATTCTTCTCCCCCGTGTTATGTCTTCTGCCATTTTGAAGAGAACCCAAGAACGGAATAGGCGTTGTTTACGGTGGGGGGAAAAAGCGCGCATGAACGTAAATCGGGTAATCAGCGTGGTTTACACGTAGGGTAAACTGTGCATATGCGTTGTAATACTCTCTAAAATGGAGGATGACTGTAGCTCGGGGGAGAAGAATTGTTGAATAAAGTCGTCATTTTTGTTTTTTTTGCGCACAAAAAGTATTCTCGTAGCTTTGCAAAATTGAAGTTGAGCCACTGATGTCACATGGACTGTTTTACCGATGTCCTTGCTACGTTTCTGTCTGAGAACATTTCAGTTGCGTTGCTGTCTATGGAGGGTCAGAGAGCTCTCAGATTCCATCAAAAATATCTTAATTTGTGTTCCGAAGATGAACGAAGGTCTTACGGGATTGGAACGACATCAGGGTGAGCAATTAATGATATTTAATTACAAACAATTTTCACTTTGGGGTTAACTATCCCTTTAAGATATTGTAAACATTAACATGATGTATGTGTGTAAAGCTTTGAAACAATGTGTTGTGAAAAGCGCTATACAAATAAATTTGACAATTTGACCTAAAACGAGTATAAGTCAGCTCGGCTGCCGATTACCACAGATTAATTACAAGAACATATCTTGTGTGTCTTTGCTGCTTAGTATTAGTACAAGTTTTCTTGTTAAGTAACCTGACCTGTCTCACATGGCTATAGATTACCCTTGGAGATGGAGAACCTCTGTAACTATCCATTCAGCTCTGGTTAAATGGATCTACTTACCTGACTTCTACACCATCCCCAACTCTAGGAACCTCATATGTAAGTGATACCTTCAACTGAACAGCAATGTAATTACTCACCAGTTATCCTACCTATAGTGGCTTCAAAACATATATTAAGCCACATTAAAAAATGTATGACTGTTGTTACATTAGACTGTACAATATCAAACCAAATGGCATCTGCAAACAAATTCTAAACTTCTTCTAAGAACAATGACTTTTCAGTCAACTATCAAGGTTATTAGTCTTATCTAATACAGTGACTTAAATTCAATTTTAGGTGGGGCTTAAGTATATCATTATTTTTAACATAAAAGTGGGCACATATTTGACTGTGTCAGCCGTTTCCAACTATTTTAGTTGTACAATATGTGATGCTGCTTAAAGGGGTCATGACACGATTTCATGTTTTCCTTTCTCTTTGGAGTGTTACAAGCTGTTCGTGCATAGATTAGATCCGTAAAGTCGCAAAGATTAAAGTCTCAAACCCAAAGAGATATTCTTTCTAAAAGTTTAGACTCAACCACGCCTTCCAAAAACGCCTCATTCAAACACCACAAATTTACGCACTGTGTTGGAAGATTTGCATAACACCGCCCAAATGTATACGCAAAGAAAGAAGGCACTGTAGTATTGTTACCACCACCGCCATGTCATGGAGATGCTGTGTGTTTCCAAATATGGTAAAGGGGCGTAACATTTCCGTCATATGCTTGAGGTATTTGGCCAATCACAACGCACTGGATAGTTGGCCAATCAGAGCACACCGCGCATTTCCAAACTATGAGCTTTGTAAAAATCAACTCGTTTCAGAAAGGCGGGGCAGCGAGGAGCAACGATAATGTACGGTATGTAGAAAATAGTTTTTTTTTAACCTTATACCACATAAACACATTGCATTACACCAAATACACAAAATAATGTTATTTTTAGCATCGTCATATGACCCCTTTAATGTTGCAGAATGGTAATTTTTATCATATTGTTTCAGTGTATTGTCAGAATCATAAACACACTGGTTTGTAGTGCAAATAGTTGGACTGTTTCTCACTGCACTGCTATTCGTCTAGTTATTTAATTTTAATGGCTTATGGATTCTGTGTTGAAAAATAAGGTGGATATAGTGAAATTTGAGGCCCCTCCAAAATACATAAAATGTTTGCAAAATATTCTGTTGCAGCGGACTTCCTTCTGCTGATGTGTGCCTCCCAGCAGTGGGCTGTGTTTGAAAATGAGAAAAAGGAAGAATGGATGGTCATGGGAGGTGAGAACAAAGACAACCCTGACCCCATGGAGGATATGCCCTTCAACCCAGCCCCAAACTTCATCAATTGCAGGTAACACATTGTGTGTACTTCAGTGAAAAATGAGAAATTGGTACGGATCTAATGCAAAAGGAGCTTTAAAGGAATACAAATTTGGAAAATGTACTCATCCTCAGGCCATCTTAGATGTAGATTAGTTTGTTTCATCATCGGAACAGATTGGAGAAATATAGCAATACAGTATAGCACTTACTCACTATTGGATCCTCTGCAGTGAATGGGTGCCGTCAGAAAGAACGTCCAAAAAGCTGATAAAAGCATCCCAATAATCCACAAGTAATCCACAAGCCAAAACAGCTCCATCAATAACATCTGTGACTGTGAAAAGCTGTGTGTTTTTAAGAAAGAAATCCATCAAGGTGTTTTAACTTGAAACCGTTGCTTCTTGCTAAAATCCATAATAACACTTCCTTCAGTGACAAATTCCATCTCCTGTTTCTCTTACAAGAAAATCCAGTGACACACTGCTTTTGTTTAGAACTGTTTTACACCGTTTTCATTCGTAAACGGTGCTTGATCTGTGCATATTCTCTCCCGATTCAGACGAGACAACTTTCTTACTGGAGAAAGCAGTATTATGGATAGAGGACTCATATTTTAACCAGAAGCAATGGTTTGAATTTAAAAACATCTTAATGATGAATTTATTACAAACACACAGCTTTCACTTCAAAAGACGGAATTGATGGACTGGAGCGACTTGTGCTGTTTTATCAGCTGTTTGGACTCTCATTCTGACGGCACCCATTCACTGACATAATGCTACATTTCTCCAAATCTTTTTCAATGAAGATACAATTCTTCTACAACTTGGATGGCCTGTGGGTGAGTAAATTTAGACCAGTGTTTCCCAACCGGGGAGCCGTCTGTCGAGAGCAGGGGTGCCGTGTAAAATGTTCAAAAAAGCAGCTATTATATAATATCCATTTCTGATGTCGCCAATAATTAGAGATGCACTGAAATTCCGGCTGCCGAAAATTAGTCCACCGCTCAGGATTCACTTTCACGTGGTGTGACGCTCTGCGTATTTAATATTTTTTATTACACAAATATATAAATTCCCGCTCTATGCGTGTGTGTACTCCGCTCAGTCGCTCACGGCCCATATGAGTGCTCCACTCGTATACCGTTCATGCGAATCTGAACAGCAAAGTCCACTCAAAAATCAAGGTGACAGGAAACATCTATGTAGTACAGGATTGTTTCTGTTTGCAATAGCCCTACTGTGCTGTAACAAGGTGTGGTAAATGGGCAACTCTGGTAACGCTGCCCTCTCATTCATAGATCTGCTAACGGTTATGCTCATGTGTCCTCTGATAATAATAGCTTTCTAGGATTAAACATTATTTGGATAATTGGTAAAAAAAAATATATCTTAATAGCCCTACTGTGTGTTGGACCTCCCTGAAAAACTAAAAAGCAATTTATTTCATTTGTAGGCCTATCGTTATTTTTTATTTGTGCTATCATTAGTAATTTCTTTATTTGTTCTTATTTTATTATTAACTGCTTAGCCTCCTTGTCATTTGAAAGTTTGAAATCAAGCTATCTCGTGCTACTGCAACAAAATTACCCAGCTGTAAAATCAAAAATACACTGAGTGAGCAAAACTTTGTTTAATTACCATTATAACTAGCTATCTCACAATGTTTACATATGAATAAAAGCCTACATTAAAATCTGTCATATAAATTGGTCTCTTCATTAGAAATAAGCCTACTGATTGCCACCATTGATAGACAACATTTTTTAATAATATTAAAAATATCTGTATGACAGTATATTCTGCAGTTCTTCCCTGCTGTACCGAATATCTATACTTTTCAAAGTATCATATCGAAGTTAGAAACTCAAATATTGTGACAAAATTAATTTTGTAGGGTGCCGCAAATGTTTTAAAATTTCCAAAGGGTGCCGCGACTAAAGAAAGGTTGGGAAACACTGATTTAGACTATTTTCATTTTCCTATTTCTTTAACATTGTTTATTGCTTTTATAAACAATAATGACAGCAATATGATAAGAAACTGCTCTGTAGATGATTAAATGTAACAATTACTCTACAGAAACGAAACTGGTGAATTTGATCATTTTTATGAACTGTTTGCTTCATTAATGTCTTGTATTGAAAAATAATATCTGTGTGTGTCTCTCTCTCTCTGTGTATTGAAGGTCCTATCTGGACATGGCAAAGGTCCTGGTGTTTCGGTACATGTTCTGGTTTGTGCTGTCGGTGTTGTTTGTGACCGGTGCCACTCGGATCAGTGTGTTTGGTTTGGGGTATCTTATGGCCTGTTTCTTCTTCCTGCTGTTCGGCACACGTCTGTTGATCAAGCCATCACGTACACGTCTGGTCCTCTGGGACTGTCTGATCATATACAATGTGGCTGTGATCATTTCCAAGAACCTCCTGTCTGTGAGTGAACAGTCCTACTACGCTGACTCACTAAGCCATATAACTTGCAAACAGCTACAAAGAGAACAACTTTCTTACAACAGCCCTGTTCTTGTGTTAGATCCTGGCCTGTGTGTTTGTGTTGGAGATGCAGAAGAACTTCTGCTGGGTAATTCAGCTCTTCAGTCTGGTGTGCACAGTCAAAGGCTACTATGACCGTAAGTTTTGCACTGCTGCTGCGTTGCCCTAGAGTGGTGGTTCCCAAAGTTTTCCCACGGTGCACGGTCAAGCACGCTGTCATAATATTTTCCTTAAAAACTACAAAATTTACTGTTTTTGTCTAGAATAAAAATATCTAAATAAGTACTCACAACATTGTGGCAATTAGCTATTCTAAATTGTTTATATAAAAAGAGAGCACAGAGTGGAGAATTTAGAAAGACACGTAAGTGCTGTTTTGTTCCCATGGCCAAAACTGAAATATCAAGTATAAAGTGGATGTTACAATAAAAATATTTGCCTGCTTAGTGTGGTAATTGACCGATCAGAATCAAAAAGCTGTGTAATATTATTAACACAAGTAAAATTTACTAGAGTAAAGAGTGCAAGATATTAAGATTTATATTAGTAAGTCTTTTTTTTACCACATTATAAAATGTTTTTTTGCTAACACTTTATTTTAAGGTGTCCTTGTTATGTTACATGTACGTACTATTATAAAAACAATAAATGATGCATAATTACATGCAAGCAACCCTAAGCCAAACCCTAATCTTAACCCCAACCATATAGTAAGTACATGTAGTTAATTAATATTACTCAGTACTTAAATATATAATTAGACTGTAACAAGGACACCTTAAAATAAAGTGTAACTGTATTTTTTTTTATTAATCAGTTTCCTAAAGCACTAGTTTGTGAACTTTGTTCCTTGCACACCATTGTATCTCATTTTTACTTTTCGAATACATTTTAATTCTTTTAAATCAGTCTGATTAAGGCTCCAATTAGCGATTGTATGCAAATTAAATGTCAGCTCATTTTAATTATAAAAATATACTCAAATATAGGCGATGACAAGTTTTTATAGTGATGATATGAACTTGGTTCTTAAATGAATAGAATCAGCAGGCCAATGCTTGTGAAATTTAGCTTTAAAATGCACATGAATGAGACAAGCTCTCTATTTTTTCCCCCCACCATTTAAAATATTTTTCTAGGGTATGTGCACAACATTTTAAATATCTTAAAATATGTCACATCACAGACCACAGCACAGTCAGATGTAATCTTATTTATGTGTATGTGTTTCTTTCTCAGCTAATTCAGTGTGGGATAAAGAATGCTCTCTGCCTGTGGAAGAGGCTGGCATTATCTGGGACAGTATCTGTTTCTTCTTCCTCCTGCTACAGAGGAGAGTCTTCCTCAGTTTTTACTTTTTGCACGTATCTGCAGATCTTCAAGCATCAGCGCGACAGGCCTCTCGGTAAGTGCGCCCCCTGCTGGGCACATCAGAAGGGGCAGTTGGGGCAGATATTTCATGCTTTCCATTCAGTCAGGTGTGAGAAATTGATAAATCTGACTTACGACTCGAGACTTTTCTTGTCCAAATCTCTAAATATGATGATGTATTAAGAAACATAGTGGCTATGCTAGCATTTTTAACAGAAAAGTTAATTTTACCATCTGTGCAAATAATTAATTAATTAATTATTATTATGCAATTATTTTTTTAGCTTAAATGTTTATCACTAACTGCATACATCTCCCAGGAGGCTGCCAAGGTTTTTTTTTTTTTACATCATAAATACATCTAGGACAGGGTGAATTCTAAGGTTTTTCATCCTGAAGTCTAATTGTGTTGCGCTTTTCAAAATATGAAGTTTAAAATGTCAACTTTCAAAGTTGAGTGGAATACAACAAAAAACAGTGATTTAGTATATAAGTTAGGGTATTTCTAACATATGAAGTTTATTTTCTGACCTGATTTTTCATGTGTGTTTGCATTAAGGGGTTTCGAGCTGTTCCGAGCCAGCATTATAAAGAACATGCATTTCTATCAGCAGACAGAAAAGAAGTCAATTCAGCAGCTAAAGGAATCGTGAGTTCACACTGTCATTTTTACCATAACCAAATCAATTATTCAATCAATGTCCTTCCTGAGCTCTAGTCACTCTATATCTTTATTTTTCCTCAGGATGAAACGCATACGTGACAAACAGCAGAAGTATAAAGAAGGACGCAAAACTTCAGATACAGAGGAGCTGCCATCAGGTACAAATGCATTACCATTTAAACAAATATAACTTTGATCAGCTGTGGTTTGAAATAACTGCGCTTAATTGTTGCGGTTCCAATTTGTGTGGAAAATCTGTGAAATTCTATAAAATGGATTTTAATATGGTAAAGTGCATTAAACGGAGTATTATACTCCTGTAGGTATCTGAAAGCATGATCAAATTAGCAAGAATATTTCAAATGTTGGTTGACCCACATATCAACATTGTCACTATTTACTCCCACATTTTGATACAAATCTATATGCCATTCTTTTCTTCTGCTATCGCTTTCACATCTTATTTACACGCAATATTAGCTTTCAACAAATGTCATTTGATATCACATGCATACGTGAATTAAGTTTGTGGGCTATGGCCGCTGGGAAAATATAAGTGAATAGTACATTTTAAATGGAAGGAATGAGAGTGAGAAAATTCTGAACTTTTTTATTATTTGGTGTATTCTTTTAATAAACAAATAGGAAAAAGGAAGGGAATGTTTAGGCGATTGTGAGAAAATAATGACTTTCTTTTTAATAAACAAACATGCACTAGGAAGAGGATGTTTAGCATGTTGTAAATTACTGTTCAAATTCCATGGAAATCAGAAAGTGCATACTAGTGAGAGTGCATCAGTTATAATATTACTTACATGTGTATTTCACTTCACAGACTCCAAGGAACAGAAGAAGGAGAGACTATTATCAAAGTCCAAACAGTGGCAGTATCCTTGGATGGACCATGCGACTGGTATACTCGCAATCCGCTGCTATACTTAATGAATATCAAGCTTAGCCCTGTCAGAGTCTGCAAATCATTTAATATCATATGAAGATGGCAGTCTTAAGTTTAGATTTAATAAAGTTCTGTATACTGTGGTGTTATTTTAGTATTTTTTTAGTAACTATTGTAGTTTTTTTAGTATTTTGATTTTAAAGTTTTATTAATTTAGTTGTGATGGTTTTATTGTCATTTCCATTAGTTATAAATATATCTATAAATGTTTTTAAATTATATTTAATTTTTTTATACATCGTCAATCTAAAGAAAATGAGAACTGTTTCTTTAATTTGAAGTCACTATAATTTTAGTTAATTATTATAATGACCCTGGTCCACTATACACTGTGCATCAGAGGGTTTTGAACATATTTTCTTGAAAGAGAGCAAAAATTCAGACTGCAACAATGCATTTAAGTATGATTTAATGTTGTTGTTTTAGTGTTGCATTCTGGGGAATACTACATGTTTGAGTCTGACAGCGGAGAGGAAGATGAATCCTTTCAGGAGGAACAGAAACCTCATCAACAGACTGCCTTTCAGGTGACATGCTTTGTATTGACTTTGTTCTATGCTTGGTAAGACAGTGTTTATAGGGATAAATGTGTAAAGTTTGTGTCTAAACTGTTTTCCACAGCTGGCATACCAGGCTTGGGTCACCAGTGCAAAAGAAGCTCTGACAGACCGTCAGCAGAGGCAGAGAGAGCAGAGAGCGGAAGCAAAGAAGCAACAAACCTCTCAGGCTACAGGTTAAACATTGAAATATATGCATATTAAACATACAGTAACACATACACAAAGAAACAAAGCAATCGGCTGCACACTTCATCGTAATACAGTAGAATTTAAGTTGTCTATTTCTCTCTGTGGTTATCAGATGACACTGATGAGGGTGAAGCAGTTTTTGATGGGAAAGAAGGGGAGGAGATGCAAGAGGAAGGAGATGATGTGGGTAAGTCATGGGCGAGGAATAAATGTAAAATATAAAAAAATATATATATTTTTTTCTTTTTCAAGTCATAATGCAGTTTCAATGTTGCTGCTATAGCGGCCATTAGCGTAAACTGTCTTTCTATGGTCAGATTTCTCTTTTAGATCTGATAGCAGAGCAACAGTTTGAGGAGAGTTAGTTAAATTATGAACATATGTAGTGTATAGCTACCTAAATGATAATACATGTAGGTTAATGACACAGCCATTTGAAAATAACTACACTAGTCAACATCTGAAGTGGATCAAAACCTTTCATCAAAGTTGTCCTAAAACCAAAATGCGTTCTTTTCTTAAGACAACTTTGAACTTTTTTGATCCACTTCAAATGTTGTCTACTGTATATCCCCTTTTAAGTGTAAAGTTTTATCACAGCCTTACTGTAAGAATCTGCAAAACAGGGGAAGAGCTTGAGAGTGCCTTGAATTTCACATGACATCCCAGTGCATCATTCTGATTTTACAGCATCTCAAGCCACTGGCAGTGATATAGTGCAGAGGATTCTGGACATACTGAAGTTCCTGTGGGTGCTTTTCCTGGCCATGGTGGACGGATTCACTATGTGGCTTAATTTGCTCACCAAGCAGTATGTAGACACTTCTATGGTCCTCTCTGAGGAGCGCTACCTCTTCATTCACAACATCAGCCAGGTGGGCAACTTGCTCAAACAAACCTTATCCAATGTGTTGTTGGCAATGTTCTCATGAATTTTGATACATTCACAGAGACCCTCCAGAGAGCCCATGGATGATCAGATATCACAGGACAGTGAGAATCTCACTGTTGAGACATGTCTCGATGAAATGGACAAATGACAATGGTTTTTTTTGTTTTTTTTTTTTTTTGCTCAACTAGTAACGTCAAGTGAGTCTGACCTGCCCAGCAGCCAGTTTCCTACACTGATGTCTACATAGCCAAAAATGTCAAACAAATTTTGTATTGTTCAAGGACTTTACATGGTCAATATCACCAATTGTGAAATATTATTACACGTTTTCTATTTGAATGTGTTTTAAACAGCTTGATTTTATTTCTCCAGTCTTCAGTGTCACATGATTCCTCAGAACTCATTCTAAAATGCTTATTTGCAGTGTTGGGGGTAGTATATTACAAGTAACGCAAGTTACGTAATCAGATTACTTTTTTCAGGTAACTAGTAAAGTAACGCATTACTTTTTAATTTACGAGAGAATATCTGAGTTACTTTTTCAAATAAGTAATGCAAGTTACTTTTTTTCAATTTATTGATTGACAGCTCTGGTGTCGCCATGGTGACAGAAATCAGAAGATGTTACTGTAGTTCAAAATAAATATGAATATGCATTAATTCATCTCACTCACACACAAAAAAAAACACAGATTCAGTATTCCTCAAAATGAATAAAAACAATGCAACTCAGAATATGACGCAAACCTGCAATAATTAAATGTTAAACAACACAAATATCCTTTATGTATTTAATCCCATTCTATTAACCGATGTCTTTGCTTTTGACCTTCGATGATCCAGTTCAACCACTAATAAGCAAAAATTACACAAGATAAACAAATATTTCTTCTTCTTTTTTTATTGCTGAAGTGTGTTGAAATGTCTTCTTCTGCATTCTACTGTACGGACGTAAATTTACTTTCCCTTCAGCCTGAGGCTTATTCATTTCACTTTTGGTGTGAAAAGGCTTTTATATTTGCCAAAAATATAACTTTTATATTTTTAAAACAAACAAGCAAGCCCTGTGCAGATTTAAAAGTAATGCAAAAGTAACGTAACGCATCACTTTCCATAAAAAGTAACTAAGTAAAGCAATTAGTTACTTTTTTATGGAGTAACGCAATATTGTAACGCATTACTTTTAAAAGTAACTTTCCCCAACAGTGCTTATTTGGTGCTCAAGAAACATTTCTTATTATTATCAATGTTGAAAACCGTTTTTGCTGCTTAATAATTTTTTTGTGGAAACCATGTAACACTACAATTAAAATGTTTGGTATAATTAAGATTTAATTGTTTAGTAAAGAAATGTCGAATGTTACAAAAGATTTCTGTTTCAAATAGATTCATTAGGAATCCTGAAAAAAAAGTTTCCACAAAAATATTAAGCAGCAAAAACATTTTTCAACATAGACAGTAAAGAACCACTATTAAAAATTGAGCACCAATAATAATCCATAATTAAGCACCAAATCAGTATATGAGAATGATGTTAGTGCAAGTCATAACTTAAATTTTAAATTTTGCAAAATCATAAACCGTTCTAGTTATTTCTAATTTTTTTTTGAAAACCAAAATTTTTTTAAGGGGGTTTAATGTTTTTATGAATCCCAGAATTTCAAGGTGGTCTCAGTCTTTTTCAAAAGTTGTGTGATATTAAAAAAATGTAAAACAATTCTTTTTGTATGTTTGATTAGATCTTTTTTTGCAGTGTTTAAGATTAATGCCGTGTTCTAACCAGACATGACATCACATGTCCATAATGAAAGTAAAAATTATTTGCCACACGACAATCACGGCTAATAAGAATATACAGTACAGTTCTTGATGTTTAATATACAGCTGTGTGGGAAAGGATTTTGGACCAATGATATTTCAGTGTGGGATATCCAGCAGGAGGCCAACAGAGGGTCTTTTTTAGGTATTTTGTTTCTGTCAGTTACGACCATATGTCCCATTTGTTTTGCAGTGTGGTTGAGTTGGAGACACTAGGTGGTTTTCCAAAGTCCCGTGACTTCAGCAGCACAACTCTATCCTCTGAACTCACATTAGAGCTTGATACAGAACCTTTTTACAGCCAACACACCCTCCGCCCTCGACGCTCCAGAACTGCAAGTGAACTGCTTTCAGAAAGGTGCTGCTTTATATGACATGACTGTATGATCTTCTGCCATTATTAAAGAGTACAGCACTTTGGTATGCTCTGATGTTTTTTAAAGTGCGTTTTAATCTAATTGACATAACTTTTTGCATTGACAGTTATTTATTTATCATTAATTTAGAATGAATGTATAAATTCAGCATTGGAAAGCAGTGTGATGCATAAACAATTTACAATTTTTATATATTTTCACATTTCACACTATGTGAATAAGACCTCTTTGCTAAAAAGATAAAATAAAATAAATTGTTTTGTTTTGCAATTTGTGCAGTTCAGTTATTTTCTCTGTATGCTCTATTTTAGGCCGTTCAGTGTTGAGGAGTTGATACAGAGTGGTGAATTCTACTCGTCTCAGAACCGACTGCTGAAGCTGCTCTTTGCGCTCTATAATGTTCTGGCGGCCCACTCTGAGCTGGTCTGTTATTTCATTATCGTGCTCAATAACCTGGTGACAGCCTCTGTCATCTCACTGGTGCTGCCAATTCTCGTCTTTCTCTGGGCAATGCTGTCTGTGCCACGACCTTCCAAGAGGTTCTGGATGACGGCCATCATCTATACAGAGGTGGGGAAGAATGCTTTTGTTACAACTGACTTTGGTATTTGATTCAGATATGTTTCAGATAATTAAAAAAAGAATTAAATGCTAATATAATGCTCATTATATTATTATATTGTGTTCATGATAATGCTTTTTATTTTATTTTATTTTATACAGTATATATAAAACACTTTTTTAACTACCTTTGAAAAGTAAAATTTGAAAGCTGTATTTCTATTCTATTGGGGGAGGGGTGTTCGGTTTAATAACTAGCTGGTTGATGCTGGTGCAGGGAAGTAGGGGTGCTGAGGGGGCTGCAGCACCCCCTGTTTTCACATGGTTGCAAATGCAGCGCCAAGTTTGTTCATTTAAATGTATTCAGTTTTGATCTCTGAAATGTAAATTGTAAGTGGGCTATATTAAACCCATGTTTATCTTTATAAACATGATTAATTTTACTTGTGATGTTTTCTATATGGGATGATTAGCCTAATCCTCATGAACACGTGACGCTAGCGCATGGTATCAGACATGAACTGTACAGAATGCCAACAAGATTAACTTTAATACAAGGAGATAATGGCGCAAAAGCGAATTTCTGATTTTTTTTAAAATGCCCATCCCAGCAAAAACTTTCCAGAATCAGCATCCAAACAACACCAGCCCCAGCACGAGCACCGACGTAAGTGAACCAGCCCCCCCAAACACCCCTTGGACTTGGGGGGGGCCCTTTCACCCAACACGGACACACACAGCACCCTCAACCGAAAACATCTTCCCGCGCCCCTGTGCTGGTATTGTTGGTTGACCATTCTGACCACCAGCTAGTGGGACCAAGGTTAACCTTGAACTATTTTGGTCAAGTTGATTAACTCTGGTAGACCACCTTGGGCCATAAATAAACCAACTGCTATGTTTCAAAAACAGCTTGACTGTATTAACCCTGTAAAGCTTGACATATGAAATAGTAGCCAGAAAAGGAATGGTTTATTGAAACTTTAGACAAAATCAAAAAATAAAAGTTAGCTTTTTTTAAATGTATGGATAGTCAAGTAAATTTAAGGTGTTACAATATAGAACAATTCTTATTATTATTCTCATATAAAAATCTAAATGATTTCACTGCCAAAAGATGTGTAGCTCAACCTAAAGGGGTTAAATGTTTTTAGAATTACACTAAAAACGCTTTTTACATGCTAAAGAAAGTATAAACTATCAATCAGATGACAGAAGACATGTAGAAGATTGTGTACAAGAATTTTTCAGCAAAGTTTTTATCATGTTGATATTTAATTTAGAGGTATCAAATATGGTACAGTAGGCTTTATAGGGTTAAGCTGGTATGGTCTGTTGTTTTCCAGCAGAAAAAGCTTTTCTATATACAAAACAAAGCTTTAAAACTATGCAAACCAGTTGCGGGTGGAACAGTAATAACTTATTGTGTGTCTCTGGCATGTGTTTGCCACAGGTCATGGTGGTGGTCAAATACCTGTTTCAGTTTGGCTTCTTCCCGTGGAATACTGAGTATGAGCTGAAGTTAAATGAGGACAAGCCGTTCTTCCCTCCACGCATCCTGGGCCTGGAGAAAACGGACAACTACATCCGTTATGATTTGCTCCAGCTATTGGTCCTCTTTTTTCACCGGTCACTTCTCCAGGTGTTTAGCTCAAAAAACAAGCCTGTTTCAGATGCTTACCATCTTTCAAAAAGTTCATTTTTATATTAACAAAAGTTAATTCTATTATAAAAGTTTCTATTCAAACTCTCAATTCGAAAGAAATGCATTGGTGTCAAATACCTGTTTCAGTTTGGCTTCTTCCCGTGGAATACTGAGTATGAGCTGAAGTTAAATGAGGACAAGCCGTTCTTCCCTCCACGCATCCTGGGCCTGGAGAAAACGGACAACTACATCCGTTATGATTTGCTCCAGCTATTGGTCCTCTTTTTTCACCGGTCACTTCTCCAGGTGTTTAGCTCAAAAAACAAGCCTGTTTCAGATGCTTACCATCTTTCAAAAAGTTCATTTTTATATTAACAAAAGTTAATTCTATTATAAAAGTTTCTATTCAAACTCTCAATTCGAAAGAAATGCATTGGTATGGAAGTTACCTTTGCATGCCTAATTTTAAAATAAAATCCAATGTTGACATATCAGGGCATTCTACATGGAATTCATAATCAATCGCATTATGTAACCATAATGGTGTCGTTTCTGTGAAGACTTACAATCTACAAACACCATTTTCATATATTATGACTTGTCATCTAGTTTGTTCGTGATATACTTTTTTTCACTTTGCCTCTTTCAGCGTTATGGTCTCTGGGACCAAGAGGGCCCTCTGGAAGAGAAGAGCAATCTTTCATCTGCGGAGAAGAACGAGAATGAAAGAGACGAGAAAGTCTTTCAACTCTCAGATGAAGAGGACAGCCGAGCACAGCCAGAGCCCGACACGGAGGTGCTGTCAATGACACCATCGACAGAAACACCGACCGATGCTGAAATACAGACTGACCCAGAGCCCAACATACAAACAGATACCACAGAAAACCTTGATGCAGTGAAGGCAGATGGAAAGAAGAAGAGTCGTTTCCTTCGCTTCCGCAAGAAAAAACAGTCCGATAAAGGTCTGTTGAAAAAAAAGATTATTTACAGTATATAACTAGATATATAATACACCTAAATAGTGTCTGTAAGATTGTACTGAGTTACCTGAACCTGTACCTGTTATGTGTAGTGTTATTTTGATATATGTATAAACAATCCTCTCATAGACAATGGACAGAAGGAACCCAAGAAGAAGAAGAAGAAGTCAAAGAAATGCAGCAAGGACACCAGTAAAAAAATATTGAATGCTATTGGAGGAAAACTCAAAGGACTTTTCTTATCCATGTAAGATTCTCGTTGCTTTTGTCTCAAGCCAGCAGGAAAGACTAGATCATTGCAGCTTATCAAAGTCTAGTTGGTTTGTTGTCTAGTTGGTCTGCCAGCACTGATAAATCATCTAATGATCATAAATGATCAGATTGGACCAGTTAGCAGCCATGTAAAACTACTGGATTTTCCAGCATGGAATTAAACTGATTTTGTTGTTGTGTATTGCAAAGTTGCAATATTTTACTTATTTTCTCACATTAAAGGGTTAGTTCACCCAAAAAAGAAAATTCTGTCATTAATTACTCACCCTTGTGTTGTTCCAACCGTTAGACCTGGTCCTCTTCGGAACACCAATTTTAAGAATATTTTGAGAATCTGAGGGCTCTATGGACTCCATAGACAGCAAGGTAACTACCACGTTCAAGGTCCAGAAAAGTACCAAGATGATCGACGCGAGCGTGTGGCGGCGCTGACCCAGCTCCGGCGTAATGACGTCATCACGCCGGATCTGGGTCACCGCCGCCACACGCTCGCGTCATAGTACTGTCGAGAACGCGCATCCAAAGTGACGCAGTAGAGACGAAAATGTGGAATAACGTCGTTATTTTTGTTTTCTTTGCCCAAAAAAGTATAACGTGCTTCGTACTTTACGTTGAAACCCATGATGTCACACGGACTACTTTGTCGATCATTGTACTTTTCTGGACCTTGAACGTGGTAATTACCTTGCTGTCTATGGGAGGGTCAGAGTGCCCTCAGATTTCATCAAAAATATCTTAAATTGTGTTCTGAAGATGAATGAAGGTCTTACGGGGTTGGAACAACACGAGGGTGAGTAATTAATGAAAGAATTTTCCTTTTTGGGTGAACTAACCCTTTAATATAAAAAAGTAGATTACCGTGCAGAGCAAACCTATGAGAAGACAGTGTACTGTGGCATTGATCAGCACACACTGTTATTTTGGCAGTGCTTTACAATAAGGGCTCATTAGTTAATGCATTAACTAACATGAACAAAAAATACGCGTACCTAATATCTTATCTATCTTTGTTAAAAATACAACTGTTCATGTTAGCTCAAGTCCATTAAATAATATTAACAAAAACGACATAATCTGATCTTAATAATGTATTGGTACATGTCAAATGAACTCAAATGCTTTAGAAGTATTTTGCATTGTTAATTAATGTTAGCTAATGTAGTTAACTAATGAACCAATTAGCATCATGTAAAGTCTCATCATTTTTATTTCAAAATCTAATGTCACGATCAGAAAATAATTGTGCAAGGTCCAGTGCAGATAAAGAAAAACATGAGTAAAATATTGCAATACATCACATATATAAATGTGTATCTTTTAAATTAATAACTAATAATATTGATATATAGCATACCACAAATTTATACAATACCATATCACCAGCTGTCTGCTGATTCACAGGTCCCTGCTCATCTTGTAGTGGAATTCATGATGTGCATTAATGTGATATTTTGGGTTTGACTGCCATTCATTTTATCTTGTGGTGTGTTTTCATCTGTGCAGAGTGAAGAATGTCTACACGCCAACCTGTGGATTCTTCCAGAACATCCTTCATGCAGAATATCGGGCAGCTACTGATGTCTACGCTCTTATGTTTCTTACTGATGTGGTGGATTTTATCATCATCGTGTTCGGTTTCTGGGCTTTTGGAGTGAGTATAAGAAACCTTACATTCTTAGTCATAAAAATCTTAAAGGAATGCCTACAGAATTTGCATTCGGAATAGTATAATTTGGCATGATTTGGAACCAATCCTACATGAAAAATTCTCAAGCGCTGGTTTGAGTCTGTTAAAGCAGTTAAAACATCAACTCTAAATGCAAATAATAAGATACTAATACGATAAATGTATAAGAATACTACATTTAGCAAATCAAATTAAATAGACTTGTTGACTTGAAACCAGTTGAGAGCCATTTGAATGTGAAATGTTTGCTCCGTCTCAGAAACACTCGGCAGCAGCAGATATAGCCTCCTCCCTGTCTGAGGACCAGGTCCCAGAGGCGTTTCTAGTCATGCTCCTCATTCAGTTCAGCACCATGATCATTGACCGTGCACTTTACTTGCGGAAGAGCATCTTGGGAAAGCTCATCTTCCAGGTTATACTGGTTTTCGGTATCCACCTGTGGATGTTCTTCATCCTTCCTGCTGTCACTGAGAGGTAAGGGAGGCTTCTCCACCTGTGTTTAGATGCAGTTTGAGTATCAGAGGAGGTTCACAGGTGATCTTCGAATTCTGTGATCTTTGGTGACCAAAGACAAATGAGATATTTTTCAAGGAGTATATCATTTCCTTTATTTTCACAGGATGTTCAATCATAACTCAGTGGCCCAGCTCTGGTATTTTTTCAAGTGCATCACTCACTTTGTCAGCCGTATCAGATCCGTTGTGGCTACCCTACACGAATCCTTGGAAACTTCCTGACGAAGAAATTCAATCACCTCAATCTCTTCCTTTTCCAAGGGTGGGCACTTTCTTTCTCATTTCAGGTCTCTTCACAGTTGATACTATAACGAAGATATGTGACCCTGGGCCACAAAACCAGTCATAAGGGTCAATTTTTTCGAAATTGAGATTTATACATTATCTTAAAGCAAAATACATACGTTTTCCATTGATGTATGGTTTGTTAGGATAGGACAATATTTGGCTGAGATACAACTATTTGAAAATCTGCAAAAAAAATCTAAATATTGAGAAAATCGCCTTTAAAGCTGTCCAAATGAAGTTCTTAGCAATGCATATTTACTAATCAAAAATTAAGTTTTGATATATTTACGGTAGGAAATTTACAAAATATCTTCATGGAACATGATCTTTACATAATATCCTAATGATTTTTGGCATAAAAGAAAAATCAATAATTTTGACCCATACAATGTATTTTTGGCTATTGCTACAAATATACCCCAGCGACTTAAGACTGGTGTTGTGCTCCAGGGTCACATATATGTAATAGGCACCTTTTTTTTTAGATTACACTAAAATGTAATTAATTTGTTTCCTCAGTTTCCGCCTGGTTCCTTTTTTAGTTGAGCTTCGAGCAGTAATGGACTGGGTTTGGACAGATACGACACTGTCTCTCTCCAACTGGATGTGTGTGGAGGATATCTACGCTAATATCTTCATCATTAAATGCAGCCGAGAGACAGAAAAGGTAGCAGGTCCTCTTTGGCATACAAAAATGTTTTTGATTATACCTAAATGGATTAGTTATTCGTTTGTCATTCAGGTTATTATGGTCATAAGATCCTAAATAAACAGTGAATATTTGTGGCACTTTCTAGACAGAATATAAATCGATGTCACATTTTCCTATTGACTAAGTAGCTATGTTAATAATTTGAATTTAAAAAAAATAGCGTTAAATATAATGACTTAAAGGGGAAAGTTGGAGTGGGCAACGATATCGACATCCACAATAAAAGTTTTTGTTTATATATGTGTGTACTTTATAGTTATATTATCTATATGTATTCTATCTATATATATATATCTAAAGCCACCATACAGTACTATATTTAAAATAGTAACATGTATTTGCTGTCTAGATAATAGATATTATATCATATAATTGATATTATAGAGACGATTTCATATATAACAATTTTTTAAACATAAAAGGTTTAAAACAAAAAATTTTCTTAAATATATACATGCATGTGTACATAATAAATATACAGTACACACACATTATGTATACAATAACTTTTATTTTGGATGCAATTAATCGCGAATAATCGTTGCCCAGCACTAGAAATTTGTAAGTACTTGAAACCCTTTTTACCCAATGTTTTTTTTTTAAAGAATGGAAGTTCATAGTTTTAAACCATATTCTAACATATCCCACATGGTTGCAAAAAACTGGCAAATCTCATGGCTTATATAATACTTTATTTGATTACCTGATGTTGATCACTATTTTTGACTTTTAGGTTTTGTACCTTATTCATGGAAAGTGTAATATCTTGATCATTTGATTCTAATGTGTACATAATCTTACTTTTGGGCTTAAACTTTTTCTCTGCAGAAATATCCCCAACCAAAAGGGCAAAAGAAAAAGAAGATTGTCAAATATGGAATGGGCGGCCTTATCATTCTGTTCCTCATTTGCATCATTTGGTTCCCACTACTCTTCATTTCACTAGTTAAATCCGTAGTGGGTGTGGTTAACCATCCTGTTGATGTTACTGTCACAGTCAGGCTTGGTGGTTATGAGGTACAATTCAATTGTAACATTTCAATGAGTGTTTAATACTTTGATCATTTGAGAGTTTACATTTAAGATTTGACTCATGTGTCCTCCTGCAGCCTTTATTTACAATGAGTGTGCAGCAGCAGTCCATCCAGCCTTTCGCGGAGCAGGACTACAATCATCTTGCCAATCTGTTTGGAAAAAATGCTGTAAGTAGACATCAACAGTAATATCTCACAACTCAATAACAGTTGATACTGACAATGACAAGATAACTGATATAATGCTGTTTATGTACACAATACAATTTAATAGTGACAGTAAATAAACATACTGCACACAGATTTGCTGAAATTAAACCGTTTATTTTACACTATATTTACTCATTTCACAAAAGAGTTTTTAGTTTTTTTGGGCCAGAACCCAGAAAAATAATTGTCAATGGGCTTTTGTTTAAATATAAGAAATAAAGCAAGATATAAAATAAGGTCAAGATATTTTCACATTTTATATTATAACATAAAATTCATCAGTAATACCCCCTTGTGATTATTTTGTGCAAAGCGGCTAAATAGTACTACCGAGGTTGTCAGGGACATTAAACATCATGCCAAAACAAAAACTCTTACACTCACTATTCAGCTTATACAGCATCACAGTATTTATAATCATGCACTTGCAAACTATTCTAACGCAAACTCTCAGGGAAACTCTTTCAGACTGAAGAGAGTCCGAAGTTAAAAGGGATACTCAACCCCAAAATGAAAATTTGGTCATTAATCACCTACCCCCCCATGCCGTTCCAAACCCGTAAAAGCTTCGTTCGTCTTCAGAACACAATTTAAGATATTTTGGATGAAAACCGGGAGGCTTGTGACTGTCCCATTGACTGCCAAGTAAATTACACTGTCAAGGTCCAGAAAAGTATGAAAGACATCGGCAGAATAGTCCATCTGCCATCAGTGGTTCATCCGTAACGTTATGAAGCAACGAGAACACTTTTTGTATGTGAAGAAAACAAAAATAACGACTTTATTCAACAATTCGTCTCCTCTGTGTCTCTCCGCATCACTGTAGCGCCATTTTGGAGAATATCTGCTGAACGCAAACTGCGTACGCTCTTCTGTGGCAGCCGCGACACAAGGATATGTTTTCTACGTGTATTTACGATTTGATTTGAACGAAAACAGCGCATCCGTGCAGCATGGCTGACACAATAGCGTACGCTATTTTTTGCTGAGGGAAAGAGGATGGATACGATAAACAAATCAGATTATCGATCTGTAGATAGAAAGAACAGTCGGCTTTCCCATTAGTGTCCAATACTGTAATGTGTCCACAGGTGGCCATGCAGTTTATTACCATGTACAGCTATGAAGACATAGTCACAGCCAACATTGAGGGCAGCTCAGGGTCAGTGTGGCGGATCAGCCCACCGAGCAGACAGGAGCTAATAAAGGAACTGCTTGGCAGCACAGGTGACATGACCCTCCGTCTTGATTGGAACTTCCAAAGGTCAGTTTGATGGAGAAGGACAGTGGTTTTGAATTAAACTCGCTTCTGTTGGGAGTACAGGACCTCATGCTCTTAATGCGTTTGTGTCTGAAAGGGACCTGGGGAAAGGTGGGACAGTGGAACATACTTTTGACAAGCACTCCATAAGTTTGTCACCGAAGAACCCAGTCAGAGCGGACCTGGCCTCGCTGCTTTTGGGCACCCGGAAGGATCCTGTGTAAGTTTTGCGACTACATGGGAGAAAAAGTCTCAGTTATCCTAGATACACATCTCATGTGTAAAACAAAACAAAAAAATTCTTACAGAAAAAAAAATTGTGAGGTGCACAAGTGATGATAGATCTTGGTTGCAGTTCATTTCAGTTCAGTTCAAATTTTATGCACTAACACCAAAACCAATTGTTAAGGCCTATTCACACCAAAAATAACTAAAAAGAAAGAAAACTATAAGAATAACTGGTTACATTTTAGTTTGGGGACCAATTCTCACTATTAAATACAACTAACAATTAAATACCACTTTGCCTTCAATCTTAATTTGCTGCTTATTAATAGTAAGGAAGTTGTTGTAGGATTAAGGAATCTAAAATATGGTCATGCAGAATAAGGCATTAATATGTGCTTTATAAGTACTAATAAATTATGAATGTCAGTAATATGCATGTGGTAACACTTTCTATGTGCAAGGTGTATTTATAATACATTTGATGAATGCATAATGCATTATAAAAAACCTTACAATATGTTGCATCATCTCATGAATATTCATAAGAACAATTTTAATGTATTATAATATTTACTTGTTTGCGGTTATAGCTTTAAGGTATGATGATTTATAACACACAATGAACACGTTGCATCAATTAAGATGCACTGGAGTATATTTCTAAGTTTAATATATATATTATACTGTGCAGAGATCTAAATAACAATTGTCAGATCGATATAGTCCAATATATATGAAGTAGATTTAATATGGTGTTCATTGTGTTATAAATAATCATACTCTTAAAAGTTATAACCACAAATACATAAGTATTACAATGCATTATAATTGTTATGATTATTCTTGAGATGAAACAACACATTATAAGTGTTTTTATAATGCATTATGCATTCATAATAATTCCTTCTAATTGATTATGAATAGGGTTCATAGAAAGTTTACCTGACGATTATTTGTATTATAAGAACACCTGAAGTTCTATTCTTTAAATGCTCAAGCTCTTTTACGACAAGTGGATTCTGATTCTGATTGGCTTCTGTCAATGTTTTTATCATATCGGCTAGAAAGAAAAAAAAAAAACACTCTGAAAGTGTCAATGGTATTGTGTCTCTATGCCAGAATTGCTTTAGTTGTGGACTTTCGAATATCATACAGTTTAGATTGATTATTAAAAATATAAAGCTTATGTCTTTGGGGTGAATGGCGCCCTTACACTTATTAGCAAGTGTCTATTTTACCCAGGGCCATAAACAACGAGGGTAGAAATCCCATGATATCTTAGAAATGGGTGCGGAATTGCCCCCCCCCCCCCCACCTCCAAATATTAAAAAAAAGATTATTGCGTGCTCTGTTGCACTCCTTAGGCACCACTGTTTGTTGCAAGGATGACAAAAAAGTTTAAAAGTTAAATTTTTTTAGCTGGTCTGCCTCAGAGGTCTAACGACGCTCATCAGTGTAAGAATGATTGAGATGGCCTATCGAATCAAAGTAGGCAGGGTTTAGGGTTGACGGAAGCAGAGCTCAGATTCCATAACAAAGTGTCAGTTTTAATGTTCAAAAAGAACAAGGTAAGATGGAAGTAGTGAAACATTTAAAGGGTAGTTCACCCAAGAAATGAAAATGTTGTCATCATTTTCTCACCATCATGTCATTCCAAACCTGTTCAGACCTCAGTCATTTTTGGACAACACAAATTAAGGTGTTTGTGATGGAATTTGAGAGAGCTCTCTGAGCTCCATAGTCAGCTACAGAATGTTACCCGATAAGCACAGAAACGTAGCAAGGAACATCAGTAAATAGTCCATGTGACATCGGGGGTTTAACGTAATTTTACGAGGCTACGAGAATATTTTGTGCGCAAACAAAACAAAAAATAATGTCTTTATTTAACAATTTCTCCGTCTTCCACCATTTTGGAGAGTACCCCAGAACTAATCAGTGTTGTTTATGTTCAGGAGAAAACGTGCGCATGCTGAACGTAAACAATGCTGATTACATTCTGGGGTACTCTCCAAAATGGCAGAAGACGGTAACTCAGGGAGAAGAATTGCTGAATAAATTATCGTTTTCTTTGCGCACAAAAAATATTCTTGTAGCTTCATAAAAATATAGTTGAACCATTGATGTTACATGGACTATTTACTGATGTCCTTGCTCGTTTCTGTGAGTTGATCGTTATAATATACTGAGGAGAGCACTTCACGATCCATCAATATATCTTAATTTGTGTCCCGAGAACTGAACGAAAGTCTTACGGGTTTGAGAACGACATTGAGGGTGATTAATTAATGACAGAATTGTCAATTTGGCCTGTGGAATTAAAATATTTGAACTGGTTTTGATTCGAAATGTAAATGACGCAGGGATGCAAAATACTCAATTTAGGGCATTTTTAAATTTTAATTATGAATAAATTTATTGATTCATGTAATTACTATGAATGTATAAGACAAGTCAAGTTTGGATTTTCAATAATATTAGGAGAAATAAAAGTGATACACCATTCGAGTTCTTAAAGGAACACTCAACTATTTTTGAAAATAGTAATTTTCCAACTCCCCTGGAGTTAAACAGGTGAGTTTTACCGTTTTCGAATCCATTCGGCCGATCTCCAGGTCTGGCGGTAGCACTTTTATCTGTAGCTTAGCATAGATCATTGAATCTGATTAGACCGTTAGCATCTCGCTCAAAAATGACCAAAGAGTTTCTATCTTTTTCCTATTTAAACTGACTCTTCTGTAGTTACATCGTGTCCTAAGACCGACGGAAAATTAATAGTTGCGATTTTCTAGGCCGATATGGCTAGAAACTATACTCTCATTCCAGCGTAATAATTAAGGAACTTTGCTGCCGTACCATGGGTGCGCCAGGCACAATGATATTAGCAGCGCCTGAAAATAGGCACTTTCCGTTCAACATAACCCACCGTGACACTGCTCGCACAGGGAGCGTGCTGGGGACTATTTTCAGGCGCTGCGTAATATCATTGTGCCTGCCTACTTTTCATTTTCCGTCGGTCTTAGTACACGATGTAACTACAGAAGAGTCAAGTTTAAAAAGGAAAAATATAGATACTCTTTTATCATTTTTGAGTGAGATGCTTAACGGTCTAATCAGATTCAATGATCTATGCTAAGCTACAGCTAAAAGTACTACCGCCAGACCCGGAGATCGGCTGAATGGATTCGAAAACGGTAAAACTCAACTGTTTAACTCTAGGGGAGTTGGAAAATTAGCCTATTTTCAAAAATAGTGGAGTGTTCCTTTAATCCCAGTGTTCAAGACATGCTTATGGCCTTGTTTTTGGACTCACTCTGATTGTGATCATCTCTGTAATTTTCTTGTAGACATGTGCCGCACATGTTTCCTAACTACATCAGAGCACCTACTGGAGCTGAAGCAAAACCAGTTAGCCAGCTTTATGACGGTAAAAAGCATTCAAAGATCTTTTTAGTCAAGCACAATACATTCTCAGTAAATTTCACTAATGATTTGTGAGGGATTTCCACCCTGTTTGAGACATAACGAACATTAATTTATACTGTGTAACGTCATATTTACATCCAACTTCAAATGTACATCAAAACTTAAATATCCAAATATTCCAAGGTCTGTCATATAAATTTTATAATGGATGGATCGATTGATTAATGGCAGAATGTGGCATAACAGGGTGGAATCAACATGGAACATTTATTTAAAATATCGTTTTGTAGTATTTACAGTAATCTCTATATATAAAACTTATTTTGTCCTGGCAGGTGATGAGGAGGGATATCAAGATGTGACTTTGTCACTGATGAGAGAAGCCTCTGTGAATACCACTGGAGCTCAAGAGTGGTGGGACATCAGCATTGCGGACTGCAGGGAGTCCTGTGGTGTTCTACCTATGGTCATCTTTAACGACAAAGTTAGCCCTCCAAGTTTGGGCTTTCTAGCAGGATATGGGTACACAGCATTCATTCCTTTCATAAGATATAGTGCAGGCTTTTACTGTATTCACTGTCAACTCGATTGGAAAACATTTGATTTCGTCAGTGTTATAGGTTTCAGAATATTCCTCTAAACACGTCTCTCCTCCTCCTCCAGGATCATGGGTCTTTACGTGTCAGTGGTTCTGGTCATTGGCAAGTTTGTGCGAGGCTTTTTCAGCGAGATCTCTCACTCCATCATGTTTGAAGAACTGCCATGTGTGGACCGCATCCTCAAACTATGCATGGACATTTTCCTGGTGCGGGAAACCGGAGAACTGGAGCTGGAGGAAGAGATTTACTCCAAACTCATCTTCCTCTATCGCTCTCCAGAGACCATGATCAAGTGGACTAGAGAAAAGAATGAAGACTGAAACTGTTTTGTAGCTGGTGCAGCATCATGATGTCCACTTCGGCCTCAAGGCCAGCTAGAACCAGTGGTGCTTTACTGCTCTTGTGAGCTTGTATAAGTTGGATGATTCAATGTCTCATGAACAATGAGTCTATAGCCATTTATCCAATGCTACGGATGTTGTTGGCTTCTTTGCACTCAGAGGTTGGATAACTGGGGTCAGGTTAAGCCTCTGCGTTATTCTGCCTGGACTGTGTTTAGTTTTGTCAGCAAGCTTGAAAATCAGCCTCTCTCGGAGGGACTCAATGTGAGTGGTTCAGACGCTAACCCAGTGTCCTATTGACCAGTGGGCGCAGAATGGTAGGACCTTCAAAGTGCAAATCCAAACACTATTAGAGTGAATCTCGCAAAACCATGTCTGGGTTATACTTCATCCCAAAATAACAGGAAATTATATTTTAGGACTATTCACTCAAATTAAATTTCTGTCATCATTTACTCACCTTCAAGTTGTTGTTCCAAACCTGTCTGAGTTTCTTTCTTCTGTTGAACAAAAAGGTATTTTAAAAATGTATGTTACCAAACGGTTGCTCGTCCCCACTGACTTCCATAGAATGGACAGGGGGAAAAAATGCAATCAATTGTCAATGGGTTCCAGAAACCATTTGGTTACCAGCATTCTTCAAAAACATTGTGTTCAGTAGATTTGGAACAACATAAGGTTGAGTAAATCGTGACAGAATTGACATTTTTTTCAGTGCACTTTCCCTTTAAGATTTGTTTGAATAGGGAGTCTTAGCACTATTGCAATTTTGCAGAGTTTATGACAATCGACTGATTTCTATAATATAATCTGGATTTTTTTTTTCAATGATTCTTATTACTATAATACAGTAATATACTGAAATGATCAAAGTCGAGCCCAACTAATACTCATCGTGATATCATAATGTATAAATATTCCACAACTGAAATATTTTGAGTGCTTCATTGGCATGGAAATTGTCAGGCAAAAAATAAATAACTGTAACGATCACATAAGTAGGCTTCATTTTCTTTCTAGTGCTTGTAAGTTCTTGTGACTTTGGGGTGAAATATAACCCAGACATGGTTTTGTGAGATTTTCACTCATTTTAACTTTGTTTTTGTTCTGTTACTACAGCAAAAGTGTTTACAAGCCAAAGTATCTTAGGATGAGAGCCATTTAGTATTTTGTTTCTGGTTTTACAATTTCTGATCAAACACTTGAAGTCATTTTTCCTCATAAAAAAGACAATCAAGTAATTCGAATCTGACAGCTACGTTGTTGTTTTGAATGGAAAGCGCCACTATGGTTGGTGTTGCGTTCCATGGCGCTACGTGCTGGAAGCTGTGCTGCATTCGGGTGTATAGAAACATTGTGTCATTGGAAGTCTTAAGTGCACACATTGTGTAATGAGTGTGCCAAATTTCATCTGTAGGGGCTGGAATAATCATTTCCATGTAGATATTGCAAAGGGGCACAAACAAGTGCTCTTTGCTTTTTTCTTCCTTCTTCAGAAATCAAATGTGAGCCTGTAAAATTCCTTGCTGTGTAGCGCCCTTCTGCACAAATAAATTACTATTAATGATTGTGTTATGTCTGAAATGCAGACAAAGTTATATTTAAATTTCGGCAGGCGTATTCACAAATGACTTTTTATTGACTTGCAAATGAAATAATTACTATGGAATACTTTTATGATTTGGTTTTGAATAGGGTGGCATGAGTGGTGGGTGGATTAGCAGGCTAACCCAAGATACAGGTCCAATTGAATAGGGACGTGGAGTAAGTAGTTGTTAATCATTTGTCTGAAAGGGGACCCACTAGGTGGTGGTGCTGTGGGAGGTGGGCGGCATCTTCCTCATCGTCCTCCAAAAGGTACTCGCTGATTTCCATCTTCATCCGTGATCTGTGGAAAGAAACGGGTAAGTCTCATATACACAGAACAGGTACAAGCTCAACAAAAAGCTACAACTCCAGTGATATTTAGCAGAAGGTTGTTTCAAAATAGCTTCACAGTCATAAACAGGACAATAACTGGTAGTGTCAATGGTGCACAGTTCATCAATTATGACAGGACTTCAAGTTCAGCTGTAAAGCAGCTCTACAGAAAGCACGTCAGGGTTCAGTTCAACGTTGATTCAGTTTAGTTAAATAACAGTGTCAATGTTGCAAAGTTCATCAATTATGAAACAAGTTCAATTAGCAGATTTACAGAAGACAATCATTATTTAGCTAAATTCAGTTTAAGTGTTTGTATTCTCATCCGATGAGGTTAGGTCTTTGTGTCACAACAGAATGAAATTTGAAGTCTTAAGTGGAGTCTTAAGTGGTCTTCCATAGGAGGAGGAAAATCATTCTGGTTTGGAAAGGGCGAGTAAATGACGACATTTATTTATTTTTAATAAATTATTTATTTAGGTTATTGAGCAGCGTTTCCCACCTTTTCTGTCGTTTTTCTGCCTCTGTTATGATGTAAGGTGGAAGAGTGTTTGTTGCAACCTGTAGGAGAGAGTAAGCTCATCTATTATTGACATTACTGATACATATTTATAAGTGGACAGTTGACATTTATTTCCCTAAAATAATGTTGATTCAGAATGTATATGTAAATAGTCCTATCATGCAACACATTTACAAATATTCCATATAGTCTCCAAATTTATATAAGCTCATAATATTTCAAATTTGAATATTACAGTAATTATAAAAATAAATGGAATACTGTTTTATATGACATTACATGTGAAACTGCTGTGATGCCATGTCATCTACCACATAACAAAATGAATTTGATGAATGCAGTACACGTAATGATTGGACCCATGAGTGCGGAGCTTTTCTCAAACTCACCATGTCCTTGATAGTGAGTCTACAGCTGTAACACAAGAGCATCTTCAAGTCCTGATGTGAAGGCAACCTGAAATACAATTCAGAAAAATGGAAAAAGAGGCTAATCAAATCTTATAGCATCAAATACATTCCAACTACTGACTCAGCTTAAGCTAAAACTTCAAAAAGAGCACAAATGGAGGACAAAACTCACCTGTTTGAGGAACAGCAGCCTCCAGGCCCACAACCCTGACCCTCTGTGCAGCACTGCTCTGCAGACTGTGCTGGTGCATCTAGAGACGAGTCCTGAAGTTTAATCTGGGACAGCTGCTCAGATACCAAAGTAGCATGGAAGGCAGAAGCTTTATCTGCAAAAAAAAAAAAAAAAAAGTTTGTTGATTAAGTATTAATCAAAACTCATAACCCTACTACAAAGACAAAAGGGTTTTGGAACATGGTAGCTTTTTGCATTAATGTAATCTGTTTTAAACTAGACTTTAAAATAGTAGGAGCAAAGGCAACTAGTTCACTGGAATAATTACACAATGACAGTAAAGTAACAATACAGTAAGTACATTTTGAATGGAATGCTACTAGAATTGTTATGCTTTTGTTGGTTTAAATTCTGAAATAACTGCTGACAGCACTATTTTTAGTCTTTTACAGTGCCTGCAGCCTATCTGGCAGCAAATGACACCCACATCTCATCAATGCTCTTACTTTTTTAAAATGCATCTATTGTGTATTAATGAGTATTTTACCCCATAGATTTTATGCACTTAGGCAAAACTCATACTCTGCAGTGCAGTCTGCACTAGATGCATTTATTTCCACAGAGCTTGTATGTAAGTAAATGATGTAAAACGGGAGATTTATGAGACAAATGAGCATAGGCAAGAGAGAGAGAATTCAATTATTTCCAACATGCACTCATCCAAGGCACTTTTATTTCATTAATGTTAAGTGGTTGAGACTTTGACAGATTTGAGTTCCACTATGTGACTCTGTAAGTTTGTGCAATCCATTTATCCTTGGATGCAATATAACAAAACTGATTAAGGAAATATCCGATTAAGGAAAAATGCTTAAATATTGGGAAAGAAATAACATGGTAAAAAAGGATCATCGGCCAACTGCAAATCAAACTCTGAGTTAGGAATTGAGGACCATGTCAACGTGTGACATAAACATGACCTTTGTTAGGTGCATAACCTACCTACTTTAGTGTCGAGAGTACAGAGACACAGCAGGCACTTGGAGGCAGGTTCAGCGGTTTGACTTTGAGGGGGCATTACCGTATGAAGTTTCTCACTAGTTCTGGAGAAAAATCATTAAGACAAGTCAGACAAGCCGGTCCATTTAAATGCAATTATCAGAGGACACCAACTGAATACAGGGTCAGAGCCATTGTTTTCAGATCAATTACCTGTAGATAGTGCTAACAGTGGAGGGGAAGTCAGACTGTAGGTTGGTGACGAAACTCTCCGTCAGTCGCTGGATGCTGGCTTTATCGTGGGTCTGAAATGAAAGAGGAGTTTACGGTTACAGTAAACCACGAGTCAAGTCTCATATCCTAGTCACAAAGTCCCAAATCAGGATGGAAAGACTGGAATCAGATCTGTTGTTCCAGGTAATAGTTTCAAATCTGCTTAGAATAACTCATGTTGGGAATTTGCGATGTCAATAGCTGTTAAAATAACCAAGACAGCTATCACACTAACTAAATACAGCAGTTTAGGCAGAGAGCATTCAGTCACCGGAATTATTTAATCAATTATGTGGGTTTTTAGTTAGTCTCAGACAGTCTTAGATGCACAAAAGCTGCAAGCACTTGCTTGAACTGGCAATCAGATTAAATTGTAATCAGAAAGAATTCTCATTTTCAGAATTTTCTGGGCAACCTATCACAGACAAACACCGATGTGCAATTATTTGAATACGTTTTTTCTAGGGATGCACCGATATTAAAATTTTGGCCGATACCGATAACCGATTATTCTTTATTTTTGAAAGCCGATAACCGATATGTTGGCCCGGATAAATAGATATCCAAATTGTTATATAATTTTTGAGAGCCTGATTACAAAAAAGGTCTTATCATTAAAAGTCACATCCCAAACACTTCAACATAAGCAGCCTAGTTTGAACGGTGTACGGTTTAAAAATATTTTTACTCTCCCATTACCAAATCTAGTCATAAAAAAGTCTTACAAATAAATAAAATAATGCATAAATAATGCAAACATGTCACTGGACATCATTACACGTGTAAAGAATCAAAATGAATGCGCTACAGATCAATAAAACGGAATAGCCTTTCAACGGACAATAATTAAATGATTTTAATTACTAAACAATATTGTTGATGAAAATAATAAGAGAAAAAATACAAGTGGTTGTTATTATTAATAATGTATCAATGATTTTGAAAAAGTAACAAATTAATACCACTGTTTTAAATAGCAGCCGTTGAGCTGCGCGTGCTGAAGCTGAAGAGCTGAATGAACATGGTAAACTGAAGCGTTTTGCTGGCAGCTTATTTAACTCAAGGAAATGCATCCTGAGATTAATATTAATACAACATAAACATAATATTACAACTTATATATGTACAAAATGACGCAGTTATGGCGTGCTATAGTCAGAATGTGTGATCCTGTTGTGGATGCGCTCTTCCCATAACAACGCGCTGAAACACGGCAACTAAACCCAAAGAATTCACAACATTTTATTATAATAATTTTCTCATTAGAATGTTATAAACACGACATTCCCAATCATAGTTATTAATGTTGTGCACTGCTGTTTGAGCTGCGTGCGCTGAGCTAAAGATGATCACCGGTAAACTGAAGCACTCTTAACTTAACCAAACGCATTCTATATGAGATAAATCAGATATACATCAAATAAACACAATATTACAACGTACAATTGCACAAAAGGCTGCAAACGAACAGCGCTCATCTGAAGTGTCTCTGAAGGAAATAATGCATTATTTATCGGCTTTAAGATTTCGGCCAAATTTTCTTATCAGGCCGATACTGATAACAGAAAAAATGAGCATTTCTCGGCCGATACCGATATGGTGGCCAATATATCGTGCATCCCTAGTTTTTTCAAATAATTGCAGAGTGGCTCCAGTGTATGCTCACGTCAGTACAGGACACAACTTAAAAGACATTAAAAGCCTACTGGGGGAATCCATCTAAAGCGCTCTAGCACACTTGCTGACTTGCTTGAACGTTAAGTAGGACGGGCCACATGGGAAATGAGTAGGAGGTCTGTGGTACCATATAGTCTTAAAAAACCTCAAATATGTTTTCTGAGGAAGCAGAAGGTGAACCAATCCTTCCATTACCAGAAATAAAAAATCTAAACAAAATATTTTATATAAAGAAAAAGAGACTATTTTGAATCATAACGATTTTTGCATAGTCACTTGTTTTTCATTACTGTAGAATTATCATGAGAACGAGATATTTTTGAGCTCAACAAAACAAAAACAACAGGAAACACAGGCTATGATGAATCATCACATGTATCCTCAACTCAGCATTTGAAGACGCATGAGAGATATACATGACTGAAAGCGTAATGACGTTAGCAGCAGAAGAAATAACAGTGATGTAGGAACCACTGAGACCCATTATTATTTTCCTGATGACAGACTCTAACCTTGGTATCCAGTCCTGAGATAAAAACTGAGGGCACATTAAACATCCTGCTGTAGAAGGCGATCTCTTTGGACGAATAGTCCCTCATGGGCCGCAATATCACCACATCCCCATACCGAGGATCGGAGAAACCCTACAAAACAGCTTCATGTTGATATAAGAAACATTTGGGCTTATTTTAATCGTATGACAGCACAGAACAAACTTTACTCACCGTATCTGAAGCCAGTGCTGCTCCACGACCCAGAGTGATATTACTGAGCAGTTTGACGGCCAGTCGTGAGCAGCTATCCCCCATCATGACCTTTGAGTAGCCGTTCTCACGGGCAATGTGCAGAATCAGGTGCTGCCTGTACCAATAAACATTTACGAACTGAAATCTTTATAGCAGGGCATTGCTAAATAAAGCAATAAGCCCCAAGAAGCCGTGGTTTACATTGAATTTATAACAGCTAAGGGGCATTGTTAGGCACGACGCGAAGCGTTATAAATTCACTGTAAACCACGGCTTCACGGGGATTATTGCTTTTATATAACGGTTATTCCATATACGTAGTAAGGTTTCACAGAATTAAACAGAGCAAATAAAGTGTAATGATACAAATAAAAACAGTATTCTTCCACCAAACAATGTAGTTCCTCAGAAACAGTTGTGGTTCCAACAAAGTGGTTGCTGAGCAACACACAGAATTAAACAAGGGTGTATGCTTGTAGTGTAATTTACAACAGCTTTGCACGCGGCTCAACCAATCAGAATCAAGGACCGGAACTATCCGTTTTATAATTCTTGATTATGATTGGTTCAGAGGTGTTCCAATGCATTTGAGGTCCATAATGGCATTCTACAGTCATACATTTTCTGTAGTGCTATTATAGTTAACTAAAGCTAGTGTTAAATTGTCGTAACTAACATTTTTTTATTACCTAAACATTAACTGAAATATACAAACCCAATTCCAAAAAAGTTGGGACACTGTACAAAGTGTGAGTAAAAAAGTAATGGAATAATTTACAAATCTCATAAACTTATATTTTATTCACAATAGAAAATAGATAACATATCAAATGTTGAAAGAGAGACATTTTGAAATGTCATGCCAAATAATGGCTCATTTTGGATTTCATGAGAGCTACAAATTCCAAAAAGTTGGGAAAGGTAGCAATAAGAGGCCGGAAAAGTAAAATATGTACTAAATGTACATATAAGGAACAGCTGGAGGACCAATTTGCAACTTATTAGGTCAATGGGCAGTCACTGCTGTGTGTGTGCACTTAGGATGGGTAAATGCAGAGCACTAATTCCGAGTATTGGTCACCATACTTGGCCACATGTCACGTCACTTTATTATTGGCAACATGATTTGGGTATAAAAAGAGCCTCTCAGAGTAGCAGTGTCTCTCAGAAGTCAAGATGGGCAGAGGATCACCAATTCCCCCAATGCTGCGGCGAAAAATAGTGGAGCAATATCAGAAAGGAGTTTCTCAGAGAAAAATTGCAAAGAGTTTGAAGTTATCATCATCTACAGTGCATAATATCATCCAAAGATTCAGAGAATCTGGAACAATCTCTGTGCGTAAGGGTCAAGGCCGGAAAACCATACTGGATGCCCGTGATCTTCGGGCCCTTAGACGGCACTGCCTCACATACAGGAATGCTACTGTAATGGAAATCAAAACATGGCTCAGGACTACTTCCAGAAAACATTGTCGGTGAACACAATCCACCGTGCCATTCGCCGTTGCCGGCTAAAACTCTATAGGTCAAAAAAGAAGCCATATCTAAACATGATCCAGAAGCACAGGCGTTTTCTCTGGGCCAAGGCTCATTTAAAATGGACTGTGGCAAAGTGGAAAACTGTTCTGTGGTCAGACGAATCAAAATTTGAAGTTCTTTTTGGAAAACTGGGACGCCATGTCATCCGGACTAAAGAGGACAAGGACAACCCAAGTTGTTATCAGCGCTCAGTTCAGAAGCCTGCATCTCTGATGGTATGGGGTTGCATGAGTGCGTGTGGCATGGGCAGCTTACACATCTGGAAAAACACCATCAATGCTGAAAGGTATATCCAAGTTCTAGAACAACATATGCTCCCATCCAGACGTCGTCTCTTTCAGGGAAGACATTGCATTTTCCAACATGACAATGCCAGACCACATACTGCATCAATTACAACATCATGGCTGCGTAGAAGAAGGATCCGGGTACTGAAATAACCAGCCTGCTGTCCAGATCTTTCACCCATAGAAAACATTTGGCGCATCATAAAGAGGAAGATGCGACAAAGAAGACCTAAGACAGTTGAGCAAGTAGAACCCTGTATTAGACAAGAATGGGACAACATTCCTATTCCTAAACTTGAGCAACTTGTCTCCTCAGTCCCCAGACGTTTGCAGACTGTTATAAAAAGAAGAGGGGATGCCACACAGTGGTAAACATGGCCTTGTCCCAACTTTTTTGAGATGTGTTGATGCCATGAAATTTAAAATCAACTTATTTTTCCCTTAAAATGATCAATTTTCTCAGTTTAAACATTTGATATGTCATCTATGTTGTATTCTGAATAAAATATTGAAATTTGAAACTTCCACATCATGCATTCTGTTTTTATTCACAATTTGAACAGTGTCACAACTTTTTGGGAATTGGGTTTGTAAAATTACAAAAAAATGTATTTCTCATTTTAAATTAAATTAAAATTACTAAAAGCCATCTAACTGATTAAAAGCATAGTGGACAAACTCATTTCATTTTGTAAAAAAAATGGTATAAATAAAAATAAAATTATAGATTTTTTTGTTAATAATAAAACGAATAGAAAAAATACAAAAGTACACACAACATTGCTAAAAAATTTAGTAAAATAAATTACAAAATAAAAATAAATTAACAAAAACTATAACGTATATTAATGATACTAAAATAATACTGATGACCACCAAACCATATAACTGACCATTTTCTTCCATATTTTATGGGCAAATATTCTAAAACAAGGTGTCCCAAACTGGGGTTTGCAAAGAAATACAGGGGGTTTGGGAGTTGATAAGAAAGGTAAAAATGAATGAAAACAATTTTAAATTAAAATGTATTCAATAATTGCAATAACCAGCATTACAGATTTGTGAACATGCAAATGTATTGTTAAAGTATTAAAATATAAAAAAAAATCTCAGGGGGTCATTTCAAATACAGTGGGGAAAAAAAGTATTTAGTCAGCCACCAATTGTGCAAGTTATCACACTTAAAAAGATGAGAGAGGCCTGTAATTTTCATCGTATACCTCAACTATGAGAGACAAAATGAGAAAAAAAAAATCCAGAAAATCACATTGTAGGATTTTTAAAGAATTGATTTGCAAATTATGGTGGAAAATAAGTATTTGGTCAATAACAAAATTTCATCTCAATACTTTGTTATATACCCTTTGTTGGCAATGACAGAGGTCAAACGTTTTCGGTAAGTCGTCACAAGGTTTTAACACACCGTTGCTGGTATTTTGGCCCATTCCTCCATGCAGATCTCCTGTAGAGCAGTAATGTTTTGGGGCTGTCGCTTGGCAACACGGATTTTCATCTCCCTCCAAAGTTTTTCTATGGGGTTGAGATCTGGAGACTGCTAGGCCACTCCAGGACCTTGAAATTCTTCTTACGAAGCCACTCCTTCGTTGTCCGGGTGGTGTTTTTGGGATCATTGTCATGCTGAAAGACCCGGCCACGTTTCATCTTCAATGCCCTTGCTGATGGAAGGAGGTTTCACTCAAAATCTCACGATACATTCATTCTTTCGTTTACACGGATCAGTCGTCCTGGTCCCTTTGCAGAAAAACAGACCCAAAGCATGATGTTTCCACCCCCAATGCTTCACAGTAGGTATGGTGTTCTATGGATGCAACTCAGCATTCTTTCTCCTCCAAACACGACAAGTTGAGGTTTTACCAAAAAGTTATATTTGGTTTCATCTGACCATAGACATTCTCCCAATCCTCTTCTGGATCATCCAAATGCTCTCTCGCAAACTTCAGACAGGCCTGGACATGTACAGGCTTAAGCAGGGGACACGTCTGGCACTGCAGGATTTGAGTACCTGGCGGCGCAGTGTTTTACTGATGGTAGCCTTTGTTATTTTGGTCCCAGCCCTCTGCAGGTCATTCACTAGGTCCCCCCAGTGTGGTTCTGGTATTTTTGCTCACAGTTCTTGTGATCAATTTTGACCCCACGGGGTGAGATCTTACATGGAGCCCCAGATCGAGGGAGATTAACAGTGGTCTTGTATGTCTTCCATTTTCGAATAATTGCTCCCACAGTTGACTTCTTCACACCAAGCTGCTTACCTATAGCAGATCAGTCTTGCCAGCATGGTGCAGGTCTACAATTTTGTTTCTGGTGTCATTTGACAGCTCTTTGGTCTTGGCCATAGTGGAGAGGTTGGAGTCTGATAGATTGAGTGTGTGGACCGGTGTCTTTTATACAGATAACAAGTTCAAACAGGTGCCATTAATACAGGTAACGAGTGGAGGACAGAGGAGCCTCTTAAAGAAGTTGTTACAGGTCTGTGAGAGCCAGAAATCTTGCTTGTTTGTAGGTGACCAAATACTTATTTTCCCGAGGAATTTACCAATTAATTCTTTAAAAATCCTACAATGTGATTTTCTGGATTTTTTTTTCTCATTTTGTCTCTCATAGTTGAGGTATACCTATGATGAAAATTACAGGCCTCTCTCATCTTTTTAAGTGGGAGAACTTGCACAATTGGTGGCTGACTAAATACTTTTTTGCCCCACTGTATGTATTTTAGATCAAAGGATTTAGCGGACAAAAAAAGTTTGCAAAGCCTTATTCTAAAATGTAAAATCCCACATAGCGACTTCCGTTAACACATTTAAGGATGCAAACACGTTGATTTTGTATTTTAAAACTAATATTTTTCTAACAAGGTTAAACCAGACAACTCTATAAAATCTCTTAATGCTGTCACACAGAAAAAGAGAGAGAGAAAAAGGGTAGGGAAACTAACCAACTGGCATGGTTCAAATAGACTAAATTGTCTAAATAAAAAGTGGACAAAGACATCATTACTATTTAAAAAGCTGCTTAACTTAAATCACTAAAATCACTGTGAATGAATACCCAATACACAGTGGATAAGCCAGACACATCTCTTCTAGATCACTTCAGTTGAAGAGCGTAATATTAAAAGGACACATTACAGCAATATCCTCCATATACTGTCTTCTTAACTGTTAGTTATAGGCGATAAAAAAGCTTCAGAGAATGCACGGAGTGATATTCATTGTGAAGGCAAATGTCGCTAATCACTCCATCACTCACGGTTCTATCCAGTGAAGCTTTAAGCTCCAAGAGAGACTGATTGTCTGACTCAACACTCAAACAGACTTCAGAGATCCAGTTCTTCAGTGATGAATCAGTCTAATGTCACACAAAAGTGATCAGAGACAGGAGGGGTGAAGGAGTGCATGACGCAAGGAAAGACTATGAAAGCATCAGGAAAGTGCCACAAAAAGCTTGGGGAAGGTGACTCAGCTGAGCCATTGTCATTATATAAAAAAAATAAGTAAAACACAAAGTGCTAATAAATAATCTTGTGCTTGGCACTTCAAACACACTTTTAAAGAAGTTGCTGCCTGTCAATCTACTCAATTTAAAGTAGTTAAACTATAATCAAGTAAAAATTGAGAAGTTAGCTACACTTAAGTAAGAGATAATGTACAGTTAGCCAGTCATTATCGCAAAATGTATCAAACAAAATGGTTTTATTTCGCGATTGTGACTAGCTGGCTGAAAATTATTCCATGGTAACTCCATTGATGGAAAAATCTTGATGTAAATTGAAATTATTGGCCACATTTTATTTTAAGGTCCAATTCTCACTGATGATGATGATGATGATAAAACCATTAACTACGACTTTTGCCTCAAACTAGTTGCTATTTGTTAAGTTTAGGTATTGGGTAGGATAAGGGATGTAAAATATGGTCATGCAGAATATATACAGAGAAAATACAGCTGAGCAATATCATGGTAATGTTTATGCTCCGAATATTTCATCTGCAATATGCATAATGCAATCCTTAATACTACTACTACTACTACTACTACTACTACTAATAATAATAATACAATAGGCTAATAAGTGAGAAAACAGTCGATGGTAAAGTCAGGCTACTTGCTAGCTATATAAAAATATACAAAGTAACCTTGTTACATTAAAGAGCCTGCTTTAACAGATACAAATAATTTTGTTAGTAGGCTATATACCTTGGAATAAATTATTGCATTTATGAATCAGTGATATTTGTTACTTGAATATAAACCATTAATTTAGTCCTATGTTGTATTTTTGTAACAAATGAGATTAAATAGCAACAAACAAGAACACGAACATGTGATATTAAGCAATAGCCTGTTCCGAGAAAATGAACATTTTGGATTTGGTGCTTGATGAAGTCACTGGCAATAAAACTTAGAAAAACATTGCACACCAGCAGATTTGCAAACTATAGAAGACGGAATTTGGATGAGCGGCTTGCATGCCATCACTTTTCCTCCAGATATTTGTAATGTTTTACGGAGGCGAAATAAATCGAATGTTCATTTTAACGGCATCTAGCACAAATGAACGGAGCCATTGGCATGGACGGAGAGCCCCCTGAATTAGCATTTGTTATTCCTAGGGGGAATGTGTTCAGTATCTAATGGCGACAAATCAGCACAAACGAATCGACTCGCATAAAAAAAAAAAGTTAAAAAAATAAAAAAATGTAAAAAAACGGTCTCACCATTTCAAATGAATGCTGCCTTAAAATTTAAGCTTAGTCAACTTGAAATATGAAGTTAGTGAAAACTTGGAGCTGACTAAACTTAAAATTTTAAGGCAGCACGAACACATTTTTATTTTTTTTTAACTCTGCGGCCGCGCTAAACGGGATGGAGAGTAAAGTTTCCGTTATATTTAAGAAGAGGTCATGGTTACATTGTTTCTTTTAACGGCACAAATTGGCACAGATCGAGCACAAATGAATGGCACCGGTTTGGAGGGATTTGGACAGCATGGGGTGGAGAGTGACGTCACTGGCCCGTTTTGTATTTGTTATTTCTGAGGACGGGAAATAGATACAACGAAAATCTGAACGGCACAAATCGAGCACAATTGAATGGCACCGTTTTGGAACAATTTAGATTGCATGGGGTGGAGAGTGATGTCACTGTTCGTAAAAAGTTTATTTTTGTTATATAAAAAAAGCGGTCATAGCTACAAAGTTTATTTTAATGGCACAAACCAGCACAAACGAACGGCACCGGTTTGGAGAGATTTGGACGGCATGGGGTGGAGAGTGATGTCACTGCCCAGAATTGTTTTTGTTATTTCTATGAAGGGGAAATATATTTGACGTTCACTTCAACAGCACGAACTGAGCACAAACGTATGACAGCAGTTTTGTGCGATTTAGACGAACTGGGGGGTGGAGAGTGACGTCACAGCTCCCGAAAATATTTTGGTTATATCTAAGGAAGGAAAATAGATACAGTGTTTGTTTTAAAGGCACAAACGAGCACAAATCGAGCACAAACGAACTGCGCTGGTTAGGAGCGATTTGGACAACATGGGGTGGTGAGTGACGTCACACGGTCAAAAAAATAATGTTTAATATCTCAAACACCAAACCAGCACAAACGTTCATTTTTGTGGCACAAATCATCACAAACGAATGGCATTGTTTTGGTGATTATTTCTTTTTATGGGGTGCCAACTTCACGGAGGTCATTAATAGCCATAATGAGAGTGACCACGGATAATTTTTCTTAGATTTCAAAAATGACTTCAAGGATTCTATGTGAAAAAACAAGTATAACACTGCCTGCCAACACGGTCTTCTGATTGGCTCTGATTTGTTATTGATTTAGTAGTGTCCTGCAGCTGTGACGTGTCTGGTGTGGAAAACGGTTTAATCGCTAGAACTTCCATCGCATTGCAACTGTGCATTTTCATTTCTGATGCAGCATTGGGCTAGAAACTTTGAAACGGCAAGGCTACTCTAAAGTAGCTTCAGAGTTGTATTTATAGGACTCAGGCCAGTAGTTTGGCGCTGTCACCTTGTTTAGTAAACAGTACCTTTTAGGTAAGTTTATATGATGTAGTCTCGCGTAGCCAGACCTTCAGACTGATGGCTGAAGGTCTGGAATCCATGGCAGCTTTCATTGGCCAAGGCCCTCCCATGAGGCCGTTTGACCGACATGTCAAACAACAGTTCGTTTCGTTCAGCGTCACGTTTCGGGGCGTGGAAATGTAGCCACAATAACAGAGTGTGTAAAACTCTCGGATGTAATTTAAAGATTCTATGCCGCGAACTTTAAATATTTCACATACTTTTGAAACTCCAGCATTTAGTTGATCCTGATAAGCGCTCATCGTCACAGTTGTAAACACGACGGCTTTCTTCTTTCGTGAGGGGGTTTGGCGTCACAGCATCTTTGTTTCCAGGCAGAACGCGACACACACTTCTCCCGGAAATCCTATATAATTCAACCAATCCAATGACGACTTCGAAACTCTTGAAGTGTTTCCACTTTTGTGTGCCGTATGCATCAGACGTTTAGCCAACGGTCCGTGAGCGTGACATCTGAGGCTGAGACTATGTATGATGCGCCTCCACTGTTGGTTGTAATATTGGTGAAGTAAATCCACACTTTGCTGAAGAAGAAGCGTTAGCAAACTCTTGAGCAGCAACAACAGTACCATATAATCCGCCATTTTTATGTATGTTTGTTCGCACTTGCCTTTAAAATCGACACGTACTGTGCATGTCTACATACCTAACACGTACTACGCATGACATCACCGTTTTCAAAGATTCCTGTTTTGGGTGTTTACACGGAAATGACAATGGTGCCGTTTTCAAAAACTTCCACTTTGAAACCCGCTTTCAAAAATATGCGTTTTCAGTCCCCAAAACGCATAAAAAGTTTCTTGTTTTTGGCTGAAAACATTGTCGTGTAAACGGCCCCTCAAAATCAAGAAGGATCTCTATTAGTGTAAAAGCAAGTTGAACAAATACATTTACTTACACTTAATACTAGTAAAGACCATTAACCAAATTAAAAGCGTAGTGACAAAATCATTATTTAACATTGTATAAAAATAGGTATTTCTACATAGTCGAATAGTCAAATCCGTTTTGTGAAATGATTCAGTGAAATTAGCTTTCTGAACAAACAATTTGCTCAAACGAATCGGATTTACAGAGAGTGTGCTTGATAACTGACTACCTCAAAAAGGAAAGAAAATAAAAGCAAAAACAACAGAGAAGTTTGCTGAAAACTGACCTTAAGGTCTGTAGCATATCCTCTTTGGCTGTGAGTGTCTTCATTGATGAGAACAGCCTCTCTAATGCCAGCTTGTGTTCGGGAGAATATGCAGAGTCTTCTATACTGAGCTGAGCCACAGCACTGGCTACATTCTCTTCTGTGAGTGTCTGTTTCTCTTTGATATACTGATCCACGGCTTGTTTATAGCTGGGATTGGATGGGTCTGGATCAGATGTGCCAGGCACCAGTACAGAGGTAGGCAGACTGAAAACCTAAAACACAGTCAAGAGCAAAGCAGTTCCTCCAGTCAGAGTCTCTCTGGAGTTGCAAACAAACACAACCAACAGTCAAAGTGATGCCCTGAAAGTACTGCAGCTAAAGTGATTCATGTCATTTAAGATGTGGACTAATCGTGTTATGATTGATTATTTGATTTGAGAAAATTAGTCTGTTAATGCATTGGGTCGGTTTACCTGCTCTAGAGAAACTATAAAGTTAGTGAAGCCAGTCTCTGTGAAGATGCTCTTCAGCAGAGCATTAGACCTCTGCCGCTCCTCTGCACTTCGGCCACAAGCTCCGCCATCTAATAAATAGCATGCACAACTTCAAATGTAACAATTTACAATTTATCGTAGTTTAATGCTAAAGTATAAATTTGAGAAACAGGAATAATGTCCTATTTGTCCAATTCAAAGAGATTTACCGTCAATGTATATGATTCCAGGCACAAATCTTAACTTTTTGGGAGCCTCCCGACTCAGCCCCTGAAAAAAGAAAGCAGAAAGTAACATTTATTCATACAGTGCTTTAAACAACACAGATTGTGTCAAAGCAGCTTCACAGTAATTAACAGGAAAATAACAGTGTTAATTTCATCAATTATGAAACAAACTCAATTTCAGCTGCAAAGCAGCTCTACAGAAGACAACAGGGTCATTATTCCGCTCAAGTAAATTCAGTTCAGTTCAATAACAGTGTTAATGTTGCAATGTTTGTCAATTATGAAAAACTCAACTATAAGCTGCTCTACAGAAGGAAACAGTGCCATTATTTAGCTAAATTCATTTCAATAGCAACGCTGACATTACAGAGTTAGTGTCATTATCTAGCTCAATTCAGTTAAAATTTTGTTCTCATCTGATAGTGTAAGTGCAGTTGAATTGATAATATATGATAGTAGTGCATCTACTAGTGTATGATCGTGATAGTAGTATGTATATATATATATATATAAAAAAAAAATCTTGGAAGAAACAAAGTTCAGTCGAGGATCCAGTTCTCCTTTAACTTAAACAATCTAAAAATTAACTCAAATAAACTAGAGAAATAAAGACTGCTGGAACCAAGCCTCAAATGGTAACTTGTTTTAAATTGCTGGTTAGAGCTGGTAGGCCACTTTGAATAATCAGCAAACAAGCTAACATGTTCCTCACACACTACGGCCTGTTTGTTTTATAAAAATGCCTAGAGAGCAACATGGTGTATTTACCTCTTGAATTTGTGAGAGCATCGAGCAAGAGGCTGCGCCACCAGAAACAGCAAGAAGAACCTAAGAAGAGCAATTAGTGTAAAGGTCAGTGAACAAACAATTCATTTAAGTTGTTCAAGTGAAACTGAGGAGATGAGCGGTCAGTGTAGATGTTGAAGGATCGCATCGAGAGAAACCATGCGTGTTGTGTTTTATGTTCTTTATGCTTTTTTATTAAATCATTTATTAAGCATTTATGTAATTTTTATTATATTTTAGATTAATTATTATTTCCATGCTCTTGCGATGCTTGCAACAGTTGATAAATGTAATTATTGTAAAATTATGGTAAAATAACACTTTTTAAATTTGTGCTGGATAGACAAAATACAGGATGAAGTCCAGTTCAGACAAAGTTTGCACAAAGTCTAGACAAAGCAAAGATGAATTTCAGATGAAAATTATTTAATAAGCCCTGCTAATTCTTAATCATCATCACTTTGTCTCCTACCAGGCTTATTAGAATCTTGTAGTAATTACAGTTTTGGGCACCAGAAAAAAAAATAAATACATTTCAGTCATTACTGGATTAGGATTTTTAAAAAAACCATCTTGATTCGTCTGATTTGCTAATGAGTCATTCGAACATTTTATGAACCAGGAACTGATTCATTGAAAATAAACTAAACATTGCTGCAGCTCCAAACAAAATCCTGGGGTGAAAGTATTTTGGAGCAGAACATAAGGAAAAAAAACTAAATCAATTTATTTATTAATAATTCGCTGATATTTTCTGGTTTTCCATTACTGTGAACCCACTGAAACTAAGAGTCCATAGACGATTCTCTCTCTTCTACATGCATATATATATATATATATATATATATAAATATAATTATAATAATTTATTTTATATACACCACACACACCACTATACACACAGTGCACAGCATAAATGAGTACACCCCCTCTAAAACTTAAATTAAGCAATTACTCTTTACTTAGAAGACATGTTATGGTTCTTTGGAGATGTAATGTTCCAACAAGCTTGCTTGATCAATTACCAAAGAAGAATGCCAAAGTTATTCAGCAAAATAAGATTTTCTTATCAAAGTGATAACATTTTGTTGCAAAAATTAGTACACCCTCCTGAAAGTTACTAAATTTAAAAAAAAAGTGTATAGGTTTAAGGCTGTTTTTGATCAACAGGTAAGTATATTGAACCAAAACTTTTAAAGACAAGTAATTTCCTGAAAATTAAAAGTGTTATATAGCCCACTGAATCATACTTCGACTTAATGCTGGCAGCAGTGGAACCAAATTATTGTTTTAAGTGTGAAAATACAGCCAAAGTAGCCCAAAGTTCAAACATGACGTGTGATAAGCTCTGAAATAATCCGTCTTTCACTTTACTTTGCACTATTAGTGAGAGTGAATTTTTCTAGAAAAAGTCAGTCTCGAGTTGACTCCGCAGCCTGCAGAATTTGACATGCATGCTTGTCACCAACACTAGACATTCACTACTGTATGCCCAATCAGCTAAAATTAACCTCCTTTACCCTCTTTCCGAGCCCAGAATTTACAAAATAGCACTTCTTGTCAATTCAGTACTCTGGTCTCTCTGAGACCTAAGGTCAGAACGCATCTGTCGGATCGGGATCCTAAGCATCCAAGAACTTTCGCGGTCTTGCTATGCTAGAGGAGGAGTACAGTGAGAATGTGCTCATCCCGTGGTACCACACAGTGACATGCAGCTGGTAGTAAGTCTCTTCATAAGGGTGTACCATTGCCTGAAGGGTTGAGGGATGTTGTGCTTTTACCAGCGCTTCATGAATTCCACACACCACTGCGTGTTGATGCTTAGGTTAGCCAAACCCTTATACTGCAGAATATTGCTACCCCTCCACTCATTTCCCCGCATTATTGGGCATTTTTGTCAGCATGACAAGAATAATTCATTTCTCCTCGCCAAGGTGAAAACCTTTAGTGGACAGCAGTTCACTCAATCTTAACGCTCTGAGCACCTGCTGTAGAGATTTCCGTCGTAGCAGACGAGTCCACCCGACCGGCGACCATCTCGCACCCCCTTCCATAATGGCCCGTGGTAGCGACTGGGTGACCGTTGTAAGGGCCGTGTCTGTCAGCGTACTCGTGGTGGTGAGGGAGCCGGGGGTCGGTCCTCCAGGATTTAAACAGCACAGATGTGAAAATTTGTCATGAACTTTTACACTCAGTGCCAAGAAGTGTCAGATCAGTGTATTTTAAGTTCTGGAGGACATACTAAGTACTAGAATATTATACATTTTCCTAATTAAATCTAGGGTGTACTCATTTCTGAAATCCTTCATTTAAACAAAATTGGCTAATTTACTTATCTTACAGAAAATATTTTGCATATATTTTGTTGTTTTTATTAAGTATACGTTTACTATGTTTCAATTGTGCCATCTTGCCTTGAATTATATTAGTGATCATTAAGAAAACACATCTTTTATATTTATTCAGAGGGGGTGTACTCATTTATGCTGTGCACTGTGTGTATATACAGTGTGTACGGAAAGTATTCAGACCCCCTTATTTTTTTCACTCTTTGTTATATTGCAGCCTTTGCTAAAATCATGCAAGTTAATGTTTTTTCCCTCATTAATGTACACACAGCACTCCATATTGACAGAAAACACAGAATTGGTTGACATTTTTGCAGATTTTATTAAAAAAGAAAACTGAAATATCACATGGTCCTAAGTATTCAGACTCTTTGCTCAGTATTTAGTAGAAGCACTTTTTTGATCTAATACAGCCATGAGTCTTTTGCAACAAGTTTTTCACACCTGGATTGGGGATCCTCTGCCATTCCTCCTTGCAGATCCTCTCCAGTTCTGTCAGTTTGGATGGTAAACGTTGGTGGACAGCCATTTTTTAGGTCTCTCCAGAGATGCTCAATTGGGTTTAAGTCATCGCTCTGGCTGGGCCATTCAAGAACAGTCACAGAGTTTTGTGAAGCCACTCCTTCGTTATTTTAGCTGTGTGCTTTGGGTCATTGTCTTGTTGGAAGGTACACCTTCGGCCCAGTCTGAGGTCCTGAACACTCTGGAGAAGGTTTTCATCCAGGATATCCCTGTACTTGGCCGCATTAATCTTTCCCTCGATTGCACCCAGTCGTCCTGCCCCTGCAGCTGAAAACCACCCCCACAGCATGATGCTGCCACCACCATGCTTCACGGTTGGGACTGTATTAGACAGGTGATGATCAGTGCCTGGTTTTCTCCACACATACCACCGCTTAGAATTAAGGCCAAAAAGTTCTCTCTTTTTCTCATCAGACCAGAGAATCTTATTCTCACCATCTTGGAGTCCTTCAGGTTGTTTTTTAGTCAAACTCCATGCGGCTTCCATGTGTCTTTGCACTGAGGCGAGGCCTTCCGTCGGGCCACTCTGCCATAAAGGCCCGACTGGTGGAGGGCTGCAGTGAATGGTTGACTTTCTACAACTTTCTCCCATCTTCCGACTGCATCTCTGGAGCTCAGCTACAGTGATCTTTGGGTTTTTCTTTACCTCTCTCACCAAGGCTTTTCTCCCCTGATAGCTCAGTTTGGCCGACGGCCAGCTCTAGGAAGGGTTCTGGTCGTCCCAAACGTCTTCCATTTAAGGATTATGGAGGCCACTGTGCTCTTAGGAACCTTAAGTGCAGCAGAATTTTTTTTTGTAACCTTGGCCAGATCTGTGCCTTGCCACGATTCTGTCTCTGAGCTCTTCAGGCAGTTCCTTTGACCTCATGATTCTCATTTGCTCTGACATGCACTGTGAGCTGTAAGGTCTTATATAGACAGGTGTGTGGCTTTCCTAATCAAGTCCAATCAGTATAATCAAACACAGCTGGACTCAAATGAAGGTGTAGAACCATCTCAAGGATGATCAGAAGAAATGGACAGCACCTGAGTTAAATATATGAGTGTCACAGCAAAGGGTCTGAATACTTAGGACCATGTGATATTTCAGTTTTTCTTTTTTAATAAATCTGCAAAAATGTCAACAATTCTGTGTTTTTCTGTCAATATGGAGTGCTGCGTGTACATTAATGAGGAAAAAAAATTTACTTAAATGATTTTAGCAAATGGCTGCAATATAACAAAGAGTGAAAAATTTAAGGGGGTCTGAATACTTTCCGTACCCACTGTATATATTTACCTTCTCCTGGGGAAAGATGACACGATTCTTTCCCAGCATGGCCCGAAACTTGTGTATGAAGTACTCCTTAAAGCAGGACCTAGTAAGCAGACAGATCAAGTTTTTGATAAGGCTGAATCACATAATTAAGTGTAAGTGACAAATTGAGAAGATTAATTAATCGCCTACCGGCAAAATGCATCATTGACCCGAATGATGAGCACAGCAGTTCCCTCCTTACATTTCATACACTTCCTGTTAAGCCTAAACATGTGTCACACATATAGGAGTTTGTTCAATTTGTCAATAAGAACAAACAAAAAAATATGAATCACTGTAGTGCAATAGTATTCTTTTAGTACCATATTAATGTGCAAGAACATGATGCCGTGTGTCAAAGTACCGCCATAGCACCATAGTACACTAACGTTATGCACATTATGTTTACAACAAGGTACTGTGGTGTTGGTACAATTATGGAGTCATATCCGCAACGATATAATGGTACAATAATTACCATAGATGTTCAAAACATTGTAAAACCATTCTTAATTAGTTTCTTAATTATTTGTTGTCACACTGAGGTTGTTCAATGCAGCTTACGTCGGCACAGGTATCTTCTCCTGGTTACACTCCAGACCATTATAGTCTTCTTCAACTTGACACATGACCGCTTCAAATTCACAAACTAAGAGACAAAACGTGTCCAGCCATACGATGCTTTTCTCAAGCCCGTTTAGAAGCGTGCAATTCTCTCAATACTTATTCAAAGGAACCGTTTAACTGACACACATTGGCGCGCGCGTGCCTACAGTACTGCATTTTCCTGACCCCTTTTGATGACGTTCGGTGACCACGCCCACATGTTTGCGTCGTTTGATTACTTCAATGTTATTAACGCTATTTTGATGTTTAATTTTCACATCGCCTGACATTAATGTTTTAATGTTATCTGTTTTCTTAATGCGTTATGTTTATTTTCCTGTGTAATTATTGGTAAATTCCATACACATACACAAACTTCTTGAGTTGGACAGCAAAGCAAGCGCACTGGGTCTTATGTGAAGTTTTTCTTATTATTATTTAATGCATTTTTAAATATTCTGAAATTTGTCAAATTATTTCTTTTGTTTATTGACATTAAAACTGTTATATCATTCGTATGAAATTCCTATATCATTCTAATATAAAAAATACGTGTTGTTGTTGTTAATATCATATTTTATAAATTGTTTAATTATATTTTAGCTGTAAGTTAGAGTATGCATCGTCTGACTTTAATAAAGCGTTAGCGTTTTAATGTTCAAACTATTCTAATTGTATCACTTTTTTATCATATAAAATAATATTCATTCCTATTTTTGTATTATTATTGACAACGTAGACCTATGCGTCATATTCGCTACGTTCATGTTGACGTCATCTAGCTAGGCTCGTGGAATTCTTATGAATGCAATATATGGGAAATGTAGTTCTATTAAACAGTCACTCGCTGTAAATGATCGCAGTAAACACTACAACTCCCATCATTTTGCTGGTCTAATCGGATCGAGACCGTTCCGTTAAAGCTACCATGTAATGTTTACTTCTTTCGAACAACGGCGTGTTCTCCTTGGCTAACACTGTTGGAGATCGCAGATGCGGTATCTAATGTCGTGTAAATCACATTTTCCCTGCGAGACAGTCGTTAAAACCACGGAATCCTATTTGCATCGGCAGTATTAGTGGTTCATCCTGCGGTCCGTGTTCATAATGGCGATGTTCCGCAGTTTTGTGTCTGCTGCTCAGCTCAGGCAGCATCAGCAGCAAAATGGAGCCGCAGCAGCCGCACCTGGGGAAAGCCTGGAGAGCCAGTTCTCCTGTCCCATCTGTCTGGAGGTGTACCACAAACCTGTCAGCATCGCAAGCTGCGCCCATACGTGAGTATAGACAGTGGCATTTCTTCCATTTCCATTTAGTGTCTCTGTTGTAGAGGCAAAACATCAATTTCGAGTGGTCACTTTGGCATTCATGCATGTACACTTCTACAGTATGTGCGTTAATTGCAAAAATATTTAACGATGTGGGGAAAAAAAAAATCACCAACCCCAATGTTTTAGACTAGGATAGTAGATTAAATCATGCCTAACCACACACGCTTTCAATACGCGTGTAATTATTTTATTGAAGATACATTTTGTAATGTCAGTCTTTGAAGATGGAAAAAAAACTGTTTGCATCCCTTTGTGCTTGCACGACTCCAACATCATGTTTCTTTGTCAGCCTTGTGGCATAAAAAGGATGCTCGACATCTGCATCTTTTATTTTGTTTATGCGTTTTATGAACTATGAACAAATTTCTATAACATTTCGATACAAATAGAATCATCATATCCGTCTTTTGGGGGGTTTTGAGTTTCACTTCCCATCTGTGCGCTGCGCAGGAGAGAACAAAGCGAGAAAGCTGCGAGCGATAATTCATATGTCTGTTTCGGTTCTTTGGAAAGAATCATTCGAACCGAATCGCAAATAGGACTGAATCAATCTGAACCGAGTTTAAGTAATCGACTGATCTTATGTTGGTTTTAATTTGTGTTTGTTGATTGGGAGCACAGTTAGGTTTGCTGTAATTAAAATGGTAGTAACTGGTATTTGGTTATTTTGTTTGTAAAATTAATTTATCCTGGGACACTGCAAAACGTGTTGGTAACATGAGTACCTCAAACAAAGCGTTCGTTTTTTTAAGAACCAGAAATACGGTTGACATTAAAACTAGGGCTGCACGATAAATCGCATGCGATATTTAACGCGCATCTTATCAGTAAAGCCGGTTCTGTAATCAGCGTTAATCTCCACACCTGCGGGCGGGCTTTCACATTGATCAGCATTAACTACACAGAGCCGTTGTTCACTGAGAGCTGCGCAAAACCATGTTCATATTCGCGTGATTTTTTGCGCAGCTTGTCAGTGGACAACGGCTCTGTGTAGTTAATGCTGCTCAATGTGAAACCACTCAGGTGATGGAGATTTACCGCTGATTAAATAACCGGCTTTACTGGCAAGATGCGCTTTAAATATCGCATGCGATTTATCGTGCAGCCCTAATTAAAACAATCACAATCACCCCGAATTCTGGAATGAATCACTGAATCGGTTCCTGAATCAAATCATTAAAAAAAAGAGTGAACTTTACGATCTTAAAGGGATAGTTCACCCAAAAATTACAATTCTGTCATCATTTACTCACCCTCATGTCGTTCCAAACCTGTATGAGTTGCTTTCTTATGTTGAACACAAAAGAAGATATGTTGAAGATTGCTGGTAATCAAACAGTTGGTGTTGCCGTTGACTTCCATATTAGGAAAAAAAATACTATGGAAGTCCAATGGCAACCACCAATGAATTTTCATTGTTGGGTGAACTATCCCTTTAATACCCAGACATTCTGCTGTTGCCTTGGCAGATGCTGTCACTCACTTTACGTTTTGAAACATGTCAAACAGCAATGTACACAATGCATAGTATTATTACTTTAATTCTGAAAGTCTCTTACAGCATGGGAATAGCGCTCTTTTAATAAAACAATTAATTTTTGCTTAATGTATTATCTCTTCATGAAGTGAATACATTTAGATTTTATGCAAATTCTTTGTAATGTTTACAATTGTATTTATTCTTTTCTAAATAATGTTTACTTTTTACAATGCTATAGTATAGGTATTATGAACTTGCATTACAAAAAAATCATCTGGAAATGACTTTGTAGAATGAAACACTGGCAGTATTGTTGAATTGAAGACATTTTCATTGAGAGAAACAATTCTGAGACAAGAGTTCTGAATTTACATTATTTAGAACGGTTTCTAAAATAACCCCCATTTGCTTTGGATGGCTGAATTGGTCGCTCTTTGATCCGTGGAGCAGTATTGTGCTCCATAACAATAGATACATTTAGAGACACATTTGAACTGTCAGTATTTCAGCTAATGCAATTGTCAATATATGCAAATGTATTCACTTTTCAAAAGTCTTCACTTTTAGTCTTCACAGTCAATCAAATAAAGGCAGCTCGTTTTTTGGATTTGATTTTTATTATGTAGATGTTAATGAACAAGTCATACACAGCAATTTGTGCCTTTGATAACTGACATGTTTTGGTGCTTTGCTGTACTGTAGAGTGAAGAGTGAAGCTTTTTTTGATTGCTTTTCACCTGGAGGTCTGAGTAGCATTACTGGGAGGAGACTGGTTATCGCTGCCTGTTTCATGCTGAAACACCCAGGGACTGCCCTTGCCCTTTTACTGCCCTTTCAGAAAAAATGAATTTTTGATGAGGGAAACACTGTAACCTTCACACAGCTGCTGTAAACCTGAGGGATCTTTTTTCATGATAATTGAAATGATAATTCCTTTCATGATCATTCCTGGCTGGTGGAACGATCTTCCCACCCCTATCCGGAATACTGAATCCCTGACAATTTTCAAGCGACAGCTGAAAACTCATCTCTTTCGAAGCTACTTGACTTGATCATAAAAAAAAAAATTCTATCTCTTTATTTATTCCTTCTCTTTCTAGTTTGTACTTATTTGAACAATGTCTAAGAATTTGGTATTACAACCACTTCTTGTGTCTTTTTGCCTCTTTAAGAAGAATCGCTTTATGTATCCCCAATTGTAAGTCGCTTTGGATAAGTGTCTGCAAAATGACTAAATGTTAATGTAATTGATGCTTAACCCTGAAAAGCCTGACGTATGAAATAATAGTCAGAAAAATCAGAAATGGAACATTTTATTGAACCTATAAAAAGGGCATGTGTTAGGCTATTCAGACTTAATATATGCTTTAATGGCTCATTATATATATATATATATACTATAAAGATAATATATTTATATCATCTCATATATACCTGAGCAAAAATATGCAATTTGGTGCGTTGCTAATATATGGCTAAAAAGTAGGATGAAATTCTGATGTGAATCAGTGAGATCTTTCTAACAGTATAGCAGGCTACATGAAATGCATATAAATATCAGCTTTCACTCTATATCGCCCAATAATATGTTTTAGCGAGATTATATTTAAATGCTTAGTTTTATTATCAATGCTCTGTAGTTTTTATTGTTGGGGACAAAACATAATGCAAATGCAGTGCAATACGATGATGATTGAGATGACTGTGAGATGTTCAAATTATTAAAATGGTATATGATATATTGAGGAACGTTTACTCATATCATATTTTATGCTAAATTAATATGATTAAAAAAACTAATTATGTCTATAATCAAATAACTCTATGTTGTTCAGTGTGTGTTTATCTTAAAATATTACTTAAAATACGAAAGTTATTCTTGCGTTTACGTCATGAAAATCAGTACAAAATTTCCCAACAAAAATATAGGCTATGTGTAAAAACACAACCTGTTTTTCAGCAATTTACTTGTTTTTAATGATGAGAAGATATGATACCAAATCAAGGTGTACCAAAACAAATGACGAAGATGATGATGGCAATCTGCAAAATGGCTCGATAAGAGCAGAACCAAATTCAAAAAGTGCCAAAGTTTAATATTTATGTTTAGAGAATTTAACAACTGGTAACCATAGGAATAGCCTATAGTGTTGTTAACCTTAGCAAACATTACCTACTGGTATTAGTGTAATGAAATTTGAGTTCTAATGAGTTTTATGCATTTAAATAGAGAAGTTGTCACACCTGCACTACTAGCCTGACAACAATAAGAGGCACACAGGCTTCACTTGTCTACCTGTCTATTTTCTAATGCATCCCCTGCTCTACCTGCCGAATGCAGATTAGATAGTTCTAAAGTAGGTTAAAAAAACTGTCCTAATCCTTATCTCTCTATGCCAACACCACCATATGTTCCTGCCAGAGATACAGGTGAGATTGTAGTACGTTGATTAAACTGTAGTTGACCACCCTCATAAATAATGGGGGCTGCATTCGGATGCTGTCTTTGGTTTTGTACAGAACTGCCCACACTCATATAATACATTCATGGGATGTGTAATGCTGTGGCTCATCTCAAGAGTAGGAGGCATATGCCTAAAGATTGATCCTTTTTAAGCCCTTCTTGCCTTTCATGTTGCTTTCTTTAATTTAAGTCAGAAAAGATTTGGTAGCTTCTCTGTGATCTTTGAGATATTAATTTGGTTTAATTCCACAAGGATCATGTCGGGTTGACATGAGGATGACTAAATGTCAGCTGAATTCTTTTCAGTTAACCTTCCCTGTTCGTCCAGGAGTCATAACTGATTTGCTGAAAAGCAGGTACGTTAATAATCTTGATTATGATTTGTGATCCACAAACATTACCTCTCAAACGTACTCACTCATTCACACCTGCTGTGGCTCAGAGCTGTTTGACTCATAGTGTCGTGATAAAACATATTAGAATGACAGATACTTCAGCTGAATTTGAAGTCTGTCTCACTCTCAACCGGTTATGATGTGTGTGTGTGTGTGTATATATATATGTATATATATATACAGTGGGGAAAAAAAGTATTTAGTCAGCCACCAATGGTGCAAGTTCTCCCACTTAAAAAGATGAGAGAGGCCTGTAATTTTCATCATATGTATACCTCAACTATGAGAGACTAAATGGGGGGGGGAAATCCAGAAAATCACATTGTAGGTTTTTAAAGAATTTATTTGCAAATTATGGTGAAAATAAGTATTTGGTCAATAACAAAGTTTCTTCTCAATACTTTGTTATGTACCCTTTTTTGGCAATGACAGAGGTCAAATGTTTTTTCTGTAAGTCTTCACAAGGTTTTCCACACACTGTTGCTGGTATTTTGGCCCATTCTCCTCTAGAGCAGTAATGTTTTGGGCTGTCGCTGGGCAACACGGATTTTCAACTCCCTCCACAGATTTTCTATAGGATTGAGGTCTGTAGACTGGCTAGGCCACTCCAGGACCTGGAAATGCTTCTTACGAAGCCACTCCTTCGTTGCCCGGGCGGTGTGTTTGGGATCATTGTCATGCTGAAAGACCCAGCCACGTTTCATCTTCAATGCCCTTGCTGATGGAAGGAGGTTTTCACTCAAAATCTCACGATACATGGCCCCATTCATTCTTTCGTTTACACGGATCAGTCGTCCTGGTCCCTTTGTAGAAAAACAGCCCCAAAGCATGATGTTTCCACCCCCATGCTTCACAGTAGGTATGGTGTCTTTTGGATGCAACTCAGCATTCTTTCTCTTCCAAACACGACAAGTTGAGTTTTTACCAAAAATTTCTATTTTGGTTTCATCTGACCATAATGACATTCTCCCAATCCTCTTCTGGATCCAAATGCTCTCTAGCAAACTTCAGATTGGCCTGGACATGTACTGGCTTAAGCATGGGGACACGTCTGGCACTGCAGGATTTGAGTCCCTGGCGGCGCAGTGTGTTACTGAGGTAGCCTTTGTTACTTTGGTCCCAGGTCTCTGCAGGTCATTCACTAGTTTCCCCCCGTGTGGTTCTGGGATTTTTTTTGCTCACAGTTCTTGTGATCATTTGACCCCACGGGGTGAGATCTTGCGTGGAGCCCAGATCGAGGGAGATTATCAGTGGTCTTTGTATGTCTTCCATTTTCTAAGAATTGCTCCCACAGTTGATTTCTTCACACCAATCTGCTTACCTATTGCAGATTCAGTCTTCCCAGCCTGTTGCAGGTCTACAATTTTGTTTCTGGTGTCCTTGACAGCTCTTGGTCTTGGCCATGGTGGAGTTTGGAGTGTGACTGTTTGAGATTGTGGACAGGTGTCTTTTATACTGATAACGAGTTCAAACAGATGCCATTAATACAGGTAACGAGTGGAGGACAGAGGAGCCTCTTAAAGAAGAAGTTACAGGTCTGTGAGGGCCATAAATCTTGCTTGTTTGTAGGTGATCAAATACTTATTTTACAGAGGAATTTTCCAATTAATTCTTTAAAATCCTACAATGTGATTTTCTGGATTTTATTTCCTCATTTTGTCTCTCATAGTTGAAGTATACTTATGATGAAAATTGCAGGCCTCTCTCATCTTTTTTAGTGGGAGACCTTGCACAATTGGTGTCTGACTAAATACTTTTTTCCCCACTGTATATTATTAGCTGTCACCTATTAATTGTGAATTAATCACATCCAAAATAAAAGTTTTTTGTTTACATAATAGTTGGACTGTTGCATATTTATTAGGTATATAAAGACACACGCATTGTTTTGAAAATATTTGCATGGCAGATAGTTATATTCATATAAATATAGTTATCTATAAACGTAACATATTTTTCTTAAATACATACCTGCATGTGTTTATTTTATATATACATAAATGATATTATTACTGTTAGTTATATAACTTGCACTGTAGTGTATGGTCCAAAGTTTTTGTCTGTGCTTCCCAAATATATTTACAGTACTATTCTGCCGAAGTGCCAAAATAAAATAAATAAAAATATAATAATCAATAATTAGTATTTTTGTTATGTTGTTAGTTAATTAATAGAAGACAAGTGTTTTAGAGGTTAAGATAGTAAATTCTATCATGGGCTTTTATGCAGAGACAACTAAGTAAATCATGTTATGATTTCCCTCAGAAGTGTAAACACTGGCCCTTTTGGCACTATCACAACATTACTCTGTTTGTTTGAACATCCTGACCAGCTTGAGACAGCAATGTAGGCTCAACCTTAGGCGAGATCTGTTTGTTCAACTAATAGTGTCTACATTGTATCATCTTGTTATATTTTGGTTGTATTTTCCTTCTTGTTAGGTCTTCAGAAAACTTTTATAAAGTTAAGGCTGACGATGGCTTCTGCTAAGTGCATCAGATGGTTGATGGAGTTTAGATCTTAATGTTCCTAGTTCAGTGACGCATTCAAGCACAACACATGGAGCTTTCTCTGGAGCTAGTGAATTAATCACCACAGTTAAGTGAGGTGCCAACACATGAATCCTGTTGTGTTAAGAATGATTGAGGAGGGCACTTAAGGTGAGTAAGAGACAACAGTAGGAGCGTTTCCATTACAGATTTGTGTAAAACTTTCGTGATATTTTATAAATGTCGATTAAAAAGTATTGCGAAATGACGGCGTTTCCATTAACCAATGTTATGTGACTAAAAAGTAACCTTTTGCCTCTCGCGATAAGTCATGGCAACGGATTTTGGCAGGATTTTGGCTATATTTATTCAAAGGAGTATGCGTGTATCTTTACAGAAGCAGCACAGAGAGCTGCTTCAGAAACGTGCGTGGCGCGGCTGGATTCTGGAATAAACACAAGCATTGTGTCCGCAATCAGCTTCGGTGGCCGTAACAGAGCCACACTGCACTGCAGACGTGTGCAGTGTAAATTGTCTAAGCATTAATGGTAGGGAAAGCCCCTTATACTGGAGAGCGGCCACGTGTGATGTGTTTCTTGGAGGTTATAGTACATTGAAGAATGATCATATGACTTTTTACATACGCCATGTGACCTGTAAATGCAAAAAAGCCATTTCCATTGCAGTTTTGCGAATTATTCCTTTTTCGCATTGCCTGAAAAACCACCTCATGTGAGCGTAAAAACTTTTTTGCGATATATGGGCGTTTTTGCGAAATTGATGTGTTTCCATTAGGCATATTCTCAATTTCAATTTGCGCAATTTGAAGGAGATGATGAAATGAACCTGTAGCTGAATGAGAGAGAACGATGAATGGAAGTATAGATTTTAAAAAAAGCTTTGCTATAGGTTACTAGTGACTGCATGTACTAGATTAAATATCTCTTTTAACCGCCAAGAAGTCTCAGAAATGCAAGAATATTGCAATTGAATACTAGGCTCATATACATGTTATATATACAGTTGTGGACAGAATTATTGACACCTTTGTGTCCTTTGTGTCTTTGTGTACAGTGGGGAGCACCTTTGTGTCTTTGTGTACAGTGGGGAAAATATTTATTTGATCCCCTGCTGATTTTGTAAGTTTGCCCTTACAAAGAAATGAAGGGTCTGTAATTTTTATGGTATGTTTATTTTAATGGATAGAGACAGAATACAGACCAAAAAATCCAGAAAAAACACATTATATAAAGGTTAGAAATTGATTTGCATTTCAGTGAGTGAAATAAGTATTTGATCCCCAAGCAAAACATGACTTAGTACTTGGTGCAGAAACCCTTGTTGGCAAGCACAGAGGTAAGATGTTTTTTGTAGTTGGTCACCAGGTTTGCACACATCTCAGGAGGGATTTTGATCCACTCCTCTTTACAGATCCTCTCTAAACCCTTAAGGTTTCTTGTCTGTCCCGTTGGGCAACTCGAAGTTTCAGCTCCCTCCACAGATTTTCTATAGTATTGAGGTCTGGAGACTGGCTAGGCCACTCCATGACCTTAATGTGGTTCTTCTTGACCCACTCCTTTGTTGCTTTGGCACTATGTTTTGGGTCGTTGTCATGCTGGAAGACCCATCCATGACCCATCTTCAGTGTTCTGGCTGAGGGAAGGAGGTTTTCATCCAAGATTTTACAGTACATGGCCCTGTCCATTTGCCCCTCAATGCGGTGAAGTCGTCCTGTACCCTTAGCAGAAAAACAGCCCCAAAGCATAATGTTTCCACCTCCGTGCTTGACTGTAGGGATGGTGTTCTTGGGGTCATAGTCAAAATTTCTCTCCCTCCAAACAAGCATTGCGAAGTTTAAGTTAATGCCAAAGCGCCATTTTGGTCTGCGTTCAGGTCCCCTACCCTCTTGATGGAGGCCAGTGCAAGCAGGAGCAGAGTTCCCCTTCAGGAACTCGAGCTGCGTCGAGATTCGCTTCGGGAACGCCCTTGCGTGACCGCGTTCTGAAGCACGTGTCAAATCAGTCCAATGGAGCAGCGAGATGTCACAAGCAGGGTGACGTAAGCACCATAAAGCATAAAAGCGCATCCGGCCGGGTGCCACCCAGCTTTTGCTTTTCAGTAGCGCTCTGTGTATGTGTCTTTCTATTTACTGTTGTCTGTCCGCACAATCACTCATATATATAAAACAATGAGAAAGTCTATGGCGAGCGAACAGCATTACAAACGCTGTGTTCCTCCCTGCCCACGATATCTGGCGGCAAGGGATACACACGATTTGTGTGTCGTTTGTTTAGGAGCGAAGCATGCATGGTCAGCTTTCGAGGCGGCTGATTGTCATCACTGCGAGCTGCTCTCGCTGCGCACGCTCCGCTCTCGCCTGGCTGTGTTTGATGAGAGCGGCCAGGCTTGCGATCCCGCTGGCAGCGGTCCTGCTGTTGCCGAGGCACAACGCAGACCGTTGTCGTTGGGATCGCGGGTGGATTTAGCGGAGGTATCTGAGACGGGCTCGTCCTTTTCTCTGTCCTCTCCCGCTAGATCCGCGGCTCTCTCTCAGGGTTCGGAAGTCTGCGGTTTCTTCCCCCCGGAGATAGAGCCAGGCACTTCATCTATCTTCCGCCGAGGAGGTAGAGGTGATGAGTGTCGAGACAGAGGAGACTGTGGACTCGCCACCGCAGTCCCTCTCGTATGAGGAGCTTGTGGAGGTTGTGACTCGTGATGTAGCCAAGTTAAATATCGATTGGCCAGCCAAGAAACAGGACACTCGTTCTAAAATCAAATTAGACGAGCGTTTCCTGAGGGTGAGGTCACAGCCTTCACGATGGGGCCTTCCGTTTTTTCCCGATCTCGATGCCGAGGTGTCAAGATCGTGGGAAACACCGTATTCTTCCCGTATATATAGCCCCACAGTCTCTAATTATTCCAATATCGTGGGGCTGAATGAGAAGGGATATGGGGCGATGCCAATGGTGGAGCAGATGCTCGCGAGCTATCTCTCCCCATCCTCAGCATCGTCCCTGAAGGCCCAGAAGCTTCCCACCAGGCCTGTTAGGCTTACATCGTGTCTGGTTGGGAAGCTTATACGGCAGCAGGTCAGGCTGGTGCATGCTTGCTCTCCATGGCGGTGTTACAAGCGTACCAGGCTGACCTGCTCAAGGACCTGGATGACAGGGAGGAGGGGGAATCCGACGTGGTAGCTGAACTGCGTCGGGCCACAGATTTGTCCCTCCGGGCCACCAAAGAAACGGCCAGATCTATCGCCTGTCAATGGCAGCAATGTGGCCCGGAGTGGCATCTGTTTTGATCTGTCGGGGGGGGGGGGGGGGGGGGGGGAGGGGAAAGGGGGCCGCTATTCAGATAAGGACATATCTTCCTCCTGAATGCCGCCTCTTATACGCCCTCTGGCCTTTTCTTCTTTCAGCGACGCAGTCAACACTGTCGCCGAGAGGTTTCAGGAGGTGAGAAAGCAAGCGGCGGCATTTCAACGGTTCCTCCCTCGTCGCTCCCAGGCCCATGGGGCTGCTGAGCGGGAGCAGCCCCAGCCGTCAGGCTCCTCATATCACCAGTCACAAAAACAGAGCGTTGCAACCCGCACCCCTCCACAAAAAGAATGGGGGTCGGGGCGACGCTGTCAGTCAGGGTCCTCTAGACAGAAGACGGATCTGCGGACCGTTATTTTGTCTAATAGGACCTCGGCTAAACGGTCCTACCATTGTCAGGTCCGTGAGGGCAGCCCACCTGGGGAGGAAATGATAACACCTCAGTATACGGTGCCCAATCCTCCTCAGTGCCCTCACGGAGGTTTATTGATACCCCTGCACCCTCGGTGCTTCAGGGCTCAGTGAGCTCCAACGAGCAAAATTCCCAGCTGCCGCCCGGCAACGGTACGGCACGGGAGAGCTTGCCCCCTCAAGTGAGGGGTCTACAGCGGTCAGGTCAGTCGTTCCCTGCCGGTCATCCGCTTCAGGGCACCGAACTGGCTCCTCTAATAACACCAGAGGTCAGCCTCAAGAGGCTGGTTCCCTTAGTAGATTTTCTGGTAGCGTGGAAGCTTCTGCCAAATGTGTCTCAATGGGTCCTGCGTTCTGTAGAAAGAGGCTACGGAATCCAGTTCTGTTCTCGTCCGCCTCGTTTCAATGGGGTCCTCCCCACACTAGTGGGCCCCGAGCAGGCTCTGGTAATGGAACAAGAAGTAGATATTCTCTTGAGGAAGGGGGCCATAGAACTTGTTCCTCCTCTCTCTCGAGAGCGTCCAGGTTCTACAGCCATTACTTCATCGTTCCGAAGAGGGATGGGGATTGCGTCCGATCTTAGAGCTCCGTCTTCTGAACCGCGCTATCAAATGGCTTCGGCTCAAGATGCTCACTATCAAGCAGATAGTATCTCAAATCCAGTCCGAGGACTGGTTTGTCACGATAGATCTCAAGACCTTGTTTCCATTTTCAATCCCTCCCTCAACACTGGAATTCCTAAGGTTTGCCTTTTGGGTGCGAGCATACCAATCTCGAGTTCTTCCCTCGCCTGTCACTCGTCACTCCCGCACACATTCTCACGAAGTGGTGGAATGCTGCTCTGGCTCGCTCTGCGACTCCAAGGGCATCCGCATACTAAATTAGCATCGACTATTGTTCATAGCTACCTCATCGGAGGGCGATGGCGGCTCGGCAGCGGGGGGGGGGGAGAAGTCCATTGCCTGCTTCCCATAGAAAGAGGCTGGGTTAAGACTAAATGCCAAGAAGAGTGTTTTTTCTCCACTACAGAGAACCACTTATTTTGGCGTGGTGTGGGACTCAACCTCGATTCAGGCACGTCTGTCTCCTGCTCGAATAGAGTCAATCCTCACGACAGTCACGAGAGTAATAGAAGGCCAGTCACTCACTGTCAAACAGTTTCAAAGGCTGTTGGACCTGATGGCAGCAGCGTCCAACGTGATAACTTTTGGCCTGCTGTACACGAGACCCTTGCAGTGGTGGCTCAGAACCAAAGGACTTTCCCAGGAACATGTGAGGGGGAATCCGCTTTGTATGATCAAGGTCATGCGGCGATGCTTACGTGCCTTAGACTTGTGGAAGAAACGTTGGTTCCTGGTTCAAAGCCCGATGTTAGGGGCTCCTTGTCATCACGTAACACTAACGACGGATGCCTCTCTCACAGGCAGGGGAGCGGTCATGAGTGGCCGCTCTACCCAGGGTCTGTGGGAAGACCATCATCTCACATGGCACATCAACTGCCTGGAGATGCTTGCCGTGTTTCGAGCTCTGACACACTTCCTTCCAGACCTAAGGTGCTTCGCATGTGCTTGTCTGTCCACAGACCTAACAGACAACACATTGGTGGTCTCCTACATCAATCGGCAGGGGGTCTGCGTTCGCACCCTTTGTACAAGCTGGCGTGCCAGATCCTTTTTTGGGCTCAGGGGAAGCTCCTCTCTCTATGAGCAGTTTATATCCCTGGGTATCTAAATAAGGGGGCAGATATCCTGTCGAGACGGGCTGAGGTATACGTGGCGGCCTTAGCTGCTAACCACGCCCTTCTGGGTGGTCAATCAATGGGAAGACACCCACTTGCCACTCGTCTCCTCCGTGGCACCCTGAGGCTGAGGCAGCACACTAAGGTGCCCTCATGGGACCTGGCTGTGGTTCTGTTCTGAGGCTATGTAAAATGCATATGCCCCCTTTGAACGCCTTAAAGAAGTGTCGGTCAAGTTGCTCACCTCTCAAGCCGATCTTGTCTCGCTTGGCTATTCCTCACTGAAAAGGATGCGGATCTTTCAGCCATCTCTTTTCGTGCCTGAGTTTGGCTCGGCAGGGAAAAAAAAAAAAAAAAAAAAAAAACATGGTTAGCGGATTCCTTTACCGAGGGCGGGTATGTTCGCCTAAGTTAATGCCCACCCTTCTTCACCAGGGCCATTAGTACTACTGTCATGGCATCTGTCCTCCCTCGCTATCAGCAAGTAGGGCAAGATCATGCTCTGAATGGCTTAATCTGCTCTGTCCAGTTCGATCACTGGACGTTTACGCACACAGAGCTGCCCCGTTGCGTAAGGCAGATCAGCTTTTTGTTTACTTTGTTCCGCCCAAGAGAGGATCTCCAGCGACCAAGCAGACTATGAGTAGGTGAGTGCTCGAGGCCATCTCACTAGCCTACGAGTCCTCTGCTCAATCCCATCACCTATGGGGGTCAGAGCGCACTCGGCCAGGAGTATGGCGGCCTCCAAGGCTTTCAGCTTGGTGTGGCCTTGCAGGACATTTGTGCTGCGGAGGGCTGGTCCTTTCCACACACTTTTGTCTTCTTTTACAACCTAGACCTGGCTTCTACCGCAGTTTCCCAAGTTCTCTCTTCGTGATGTGTTCATGAGATACACACACAGGCAGGGACTTGTAGTATGGCGCAGTGGGTATTCTCGTTCCGAAAGCGAATCTCGACGCAGGCTATGCTCGAGTTCCTGAAGGTGAGCGTCTTTAGGTTGACGTATGTACCCCATGGGTTCCCCGAGGAAGAGACGCGGGCGTCTTCTTTGGCCATACTCCCTGCTCCCTGCACGAGCCATACTTCACCTCGAAGCTTGTTTGCGGGCGCTGCCGGATGCGCTTTATTCTTTCTGGTGCTATAACGTGCACCAGCTGCTCATGACTGCACTCGTCATTCTCTAAAAAAACATTGGACTGATTTTACATGTGCTTCAGAATGCGGTCACGCAAGGGCGTTCCCAAAGCTAAGCGAATCTCGACGCAGCGTCTCGTTCC
>JADLZN010007896.1:0-19088 GCA_018155175.1 Sinocyclocheilus anophthalmus
AAGACCTTCGTTCATTTTCGGAACATAAATTAAGATATTTTTGATGAAGTCCGAGATCTTTCTGACCATCCATAAGTACTTAAAGTACTTACAATTTAGTACAAGTATTGTTCATTGTTAACTCATGATACCTTAATGCATGAACGAATTGTCCTAATTATTCATTAATCATTAGCAAACAATCAAATAATACCAATGGTGCTTAGTTCTGTGTTTGTGTTTATTTCTGCAGTTAAATATAATTTATTATGTATATTCTTGCAACATTTACTGAAACTTTCCGAAAGCCAAGGCATACAGCCAGTGGTGGTAATGTGAAATGACTCCACTTACATGCATGCGCCATTGAATTATTAAACCCTTCTCTGGGGATAACCGACTGTCGTTATAGTTTCCCTCCGTAGCAGTCACAGATAAGCGTGGCTGATTCTTTTTGAGTTTGCAGAGCTTTAGGTGCATGGTGGCGCAGGGAATTCGTTCAGCGACTGCAGTCAGAGATAAGAGGAAGAAAGGGATATGTAGATGTTCTTTGCTGGGAAAGGATGCGGAAGAAAAGGTAGGCAGAGTGATTCTACATTTCACCAACAGTGTGGCCTGCATAATGATAACTTTCTCAAAGTGAACAAAGGCATCAAAAGGACTAAGAGAAGCAAGGATTATTTAAATACTAGGTGTATTAAAAGTCCTGGTGTGCCTTTCCATCCCTAAAGTCATCCGGGAAAAAAAAGGAATGAAAAAAAGAAAATAAAAATGAATACAGTTCAGTTTTAGCCTGCTGAAAAGCATGTATACACAATGGAATCAGCGGTGTTAAATAGCAGCTGACTAAGGGGCAGAGATAAAAAGGCAGGCGTTCATTCAAGCTAAGCCAGAATTAGCTCATGTCATACAAGAAAGGCTGCAAGAAAGTGATATGACAGTACCCAGCTCTAAATTCTAGTTTTGTCACTAGTTTATCTTGAACACACAATTCCTGAAGTCTGAGTATGGGATGTTTCATTCAATATACAGCACCTGTCAGGCATATGTTCACTTTGGATGGATTATTCACCTGCATTTGGTGTGAACATTACAGGTAACATTTCCACCGGGAAAACTAAAGGTTCTTCTCCCCAGTCATAAAACAAAGTACAGGGTCAGCTCAGGGTCTCAGCAGTTCCTGTCTCTCTCTGCTTATCTTTACAAGAAACAACAAGAACAGACCCCACCCCATCTGAATTCATTTAAGCAACAGAACATCAGTAGGTTTCGTGACTGGCTTAAGCATAAATAAACCATATAATGGACCACAGAACAAAGAACCTGGTATCTAGACAGAGTCCCGCACAGAATCGCACAGAACTCATGACCGCTTAACACATAAATTGATAATCCCATCAACAAAAGAGACAATTTTATAGCCCCCTGTCCAGCAGGAGAAACTTGAAAATTAAGGTCACTAGTACTAAAAAAAATTGGCTGTAATTATAATGACTTAGAGTTATTTTATATGATTTATATAATTATATGATTTATATTATTCCATTACACACAAGCAATTTTAGTTTAACAGTTATTATAAATAATTTATTTTAAATGAATGTTAATATATACAGATCGTATGTAATATAATAAGCTGTAGAATCAATAGATAACGCTTTAAAAATTACTACATGACCTTACTTGTTCGTGTCTCTATCGCTGTATATAACAAGTTTGACTTGTGACTGCACTGATAAAGCAAGATCAATTCTTTTATTTGTCCTCTTTCATGAACAAGTACTTTTTTCATTGTAAATGCATTTAAATTCATATTCTTCAATCTCTTAACCTTTAGCAAAACCTTTAACCAAGGCTCGTGATTGGCTGTTCACCAGTGATGTCACACATTCATGCGCACACTTCCACAAACTCAGGATCAAAGCCTGAATTGACAAAGAAAGTTGATGATCAGCATCATGGTACCAACAAAGCCGGATTGGAGTGGTTTGGTTTTGTCAACTTGAAACTAGTCCTGTAACTCCGAATTTGTTAATCTACCATCATGGTACAGGCCCCTGATCTGTTAGTTGATCCTAATCGTGTAAAACGCAAACACCAGGGGCTCCAGAGCAAAACTTAAGTTGAAAAACATTGGTTCCTACAATGAAACACTTCAATTATATTTTTACCTGTTAAATTCAATCGGCGCTTCATTCATTGAGTGTGTAGAATAGATTATTATTGTACCTTTTAACAACAATTACTGTCATTATGAAACTGTCCTTTACTATATATAGTAGACTATGACGATTGACGGTATACAAACTACAGTGTGTCTTAATATCTTTTTGTATTTAGTATTGTCTGTATTTGAGTTTGTAAGAATATGTCTGCCTATTTTTTTGGTAATTGAGAATTGGATTTTTTTTTAGACCTAACTGTACAATAGCTATAAAAATACATGTATAATAACAATGGAGCATGAATAAATTATCAAAAGCAAGTAATCTTACGGTTTTAATAAACAATACGGTTAAAATACATTATGTAATAGTATATATGTGCGCATATGTTGCAACATGCCACCCAAAACTCTCTTACTTATTTTAGTAAAACATTTAAATATTTTTTAGACAACAAATCATTGATTTATTACAACAAAACACTGAATATCTGTATTTACGTAATTCCATATGAGCAACCAGTTGCAGACCGAAGTCTGACTAAAAAACTAAAATGCACAATGTTTATATCAATATCTGTTTGAATGTTGATATTAGTGTTTCTTTTGCTGTAGTGTGTGCAGGCTATGGAGGAATTGTGCACGCAGAGTCCTGAGGACGCAGCAGAGACTGACCTGGCTCTCTGCCTCTGGCTCATCCATATACGATGAGCATGTTTTGCTTAGAACTATGGCAGAAGACTTGGAGGTCTGATGGTCTTTGCTGCTGCTTTTTTTTTTTGTAACAGAGAAGTTAAAGTTCTTATAAACTCTAGAAATGACAAGCATATTCTTTACAGATTTTTGAAATGTCTGTCTTTTCTCTGACTCCCTGCAGAAGATCTATCTGCTGCCCCAGACAGCTCTCCTAATGGTGGATGGGGAAAACTTCAGTTGGCCTTTTAGTTACAGACACAAAAAGGGTAAGTTATATGATTACTTGTATTTTAAAAAACCATGTTGATCATGATGAGGAGATTCACCCGTTCTCTTCCATCCATTCTTGCTACAGCCAGGAAGTGTGAGTATGAAGTAGAGTCAGATCCTGTTGAGAAGCTGAGATGCATACTGCCTAGCACTTGTGATGTAGTAGGCATTGTCGCATCAGGAATTGTGGGTAAGACTAATTGTCCCTGTTTCCCTGTATTCTGCCATTACTCTGTTTGTTGGCAATGTCAGTGCAGCACTGTAACTGTAATTTCTTATGCTGTGTGCTACAGTGACCCCCAGTGGTTTACCCAGCAGCCCCCCAGAAGAGCACGAAGAGGGTGAAGCTGGCTTCAGTCTGCTTTTCCCTGCCATGGATGGGGTCACCATCCGGCCTTTTCACTTCTGCAAAAAGAGCCTCAGTGAATCGGCAATGGAGGAAGCAGGTTAGTTGTTTAGATTGTAGCAACTGGTGCAATTGCGGTTTTGTTTTTTTCTTTTTTTAAAGACCCATCTTTTCACCAGACAGTGATATAGTTCTAACTATATATAATACATTTATATATATATTATATATATATATATGTATATATAATTATATAGATATATATATCTATACACAGTGTTTATAGATCAGATTCAGTAAAAAGTAATATTGTGAAATATTTTTTACAGTTTAAAATAACTGTTTTCTAAATTAATATATTTTAATTTTTAATTTATTCGTCATCGCAAAGCTGAATTTTCAGCAGCCATTACTTCCCAGTCTTCAGTGTCCCATGTCCTTCAGAAATCAGATTTTGTCTTCATGAAACATTTCTTATTATCAATGTTAAAACAGTTGCTTTTTAATATTTTTGTGGAAACCATGATAGTTTTGTTTCAGGATTCTTAAAATAGACCGTTTAAAAGCACATTTTGAATTTGAAATAGGATCTTTTGTAATATTAATGTAATTTATTAATGTCTTTTGTGATCATTTAGAGATAGTTCACCCAAAATGAAATTGTCATCATTTACTCAACCTCATTCATTCCCACAAAACCTGTATGCATTCATCCTATCTTCTGCTGACCACAAAAGAAGGTATTTTGAAGAATGTTGTAACCAAACAGTTGACAGTAGCCACTGACTTCCATAATATTTTTTCCATGGATGATCCGTGGGACCCAATGCTGGTTCGATATCTTCAAAATACTTCTTCAAAATATCTTTATTTGTTCTTAATAGAAGAAAGAAACTCATAGGTTTGGAACAACTTGAGGATGAGTAAATAATGACACAGTTTTTATTTTTGGATGAACTATTCCTGTACTCGATCTTTGTTGTACAAAAGTATTATTTACACATTAAAATAATCTTACTAACCCCAAACTTTTGAATGGTAGTGTATATAGACATTGGTTTGGATGGTAAGTCATGTCAAAATACTGTGTATTTGATTTTCAGGGTTGATCAATAATCCTTATCTAAAGGTGGTGCTGATGTTTGACTATGAGACCTGGAAAGCTGGAGGTGGGCGCTTTCTTAAAAAGCTACTGAAACCTCTTTCTCAAAATAATGTACTTATTGTTGGAGGACAAGTTGAGAGGGCCTTTTCCAATAACACAACCTGGTAAGTAAAGAAAGTTCTTGGGATTTTTTAGCTGATCAAGTTAGTTCCTGTATTTTTATTTTATTTAGTTATTTTTTGTCATGTTGTATGTAGATGTTTTATGGTCAAGACTTCATACGTCCTCTTCCCAATATTTTTGTCCAATTTTTTCCCCCCTCATCTGCCCACTATGTGAATAAGAGATCTACTCTGCCTGATTTCACACTGTGCCTTTCTACATCATGATAATTTCTAATTTAACATTTTCTCATTGTCACATACAGGAATATATATTTCTCACCCCATTTCCTCTACTGTCGCAGACATTATTACAAATATAATCTTCATTAGTAAGGTTCAAATGTGTTCTGTCTCTTTGCAGCTGTTCTCTAGGTTCTTTTGGTGCAGTTGGACTGACCTTCAGTGGCTCCAAGATCCAGGGTGCCTCAGTGCTGGTGGACCAGGGCGTAAGCAGCCCGAAAGCAGCAGAGGCCACTATTCAGCGGCTGAAGGCTGCTAATATCCCAGAGAGAAACACCATGGGCTTCATGTTTGCCTGTGTGGGCCGTGGCCACAACAGCTACAATAACCAGCGTAACGTGGAGGCCAGCGCTTTCCGGAAGATCTTCTCCAACATTCCACTTCTGGGATTCTTTGGCAATGGGGAGATTGGCTGCGACCGTATTGTCAAAGAGAACTTTACATTGAGCGAGACAGATGCTGATGGACTACAACACTCTTTTACTACAGTCATGAGTCTTGTGCATTTTGGCTAACACAAACTCAAAACTGAGACCGTTGTCACAGCAAATGACTAGGAATCCCCTTGTTAACTTGGTCTTTCAGGACAGATGCCGGCTGCTTGTTTAAGTTAACAGAGCAGGTCCGATGGTGATCAGGTATAATACTCCTAGGGTTCTCTCATTCTTTTGACTTTTTTTTTTTTTTTAACTCTGTCAACCATTCAGTTTTCTTGTGGGCTGTATGGCTCTCTCAGGCCTTGTATACAAATAGTTTGTAAAATTCAGGCACTTTTGAAAAAAATTAAAAGGTAATTGTGAAGGAATGGCTAATGATGTGGCCTTTCATCAACCTTGGTACAGCTTATGGGACTTTGGTGGGAATTCCACTATCTTCACTTCTGATCTTACATGTCCAATAGCAAGTGCTACAAAACTGCAGGAAGAGTATTCACAATGAAAGACATATCTGGCACATATCTATATACAGTAACAATTGACTTGCTTGCATCTTTTAGTGTCCAGATTGGAATAATAAAGGACAGAAGTGGAAAAAGTGGAATTTCTTTGTAATATATCAGTGTATTTACTCTGCCTGTCCCAATCAAAATCCAGTTTAATTCCAACTGGGTAATCCTCCATTTCGATATTCATCAGTTCAGTTGAGTTCTTAAAGGTTAATCATTTATTCTGCTCACTAGCTAAATAACACATTTTGTTGATCACAGATAAGTGAAGTCTCAAAGGGCTATTTGCCTGCATTGTGGAGATATATATTTGCTGCAGTATTTAGAAGGTTGATTTAAACTGTTGTTGCCAAATCTTTTTTTCCCAGCTTTGTTCAGATCATATATATATATATATAATACTTTGCTTTAAGGAAAGTAAGTTTTACTACTGTCACATATTTTTATGGCAATGTGTTGGTTTTTCTTCATCTGATGTTGGGTCGTGCAGATATCAGCCCATGAGGTCTGCATGTATATAATAAAATCAATGGTGTCATCTGTTGATCAGTGTGGTGCAGTCCATACCCTTTTTACATTTCCAGCTGTACATGTGCGGAAGTAAACTATATGCCATGGAAGACCATGGAAAATTGAACTTTTGAGTTCCTATTTATTCCAACAGCAAAATTTAAAAAAAAAAATAAACTATTGTGTTTTCATAACTTTCTAAGATGGGAAACAAATATTGAGAAATGATCTATGGCAGCCGGAAGAGAGAAAGATGTCAAATTTAGGCACCCTTTCTTTCCAGTGTTTACAAAATTTTGTAATATATTTCCAGGACAATATAACTCGCAGTATAGTGTTGCAAATGAACTTGATTTAAAATGATAATGTAAAAAAAGAACTTGATTGACACTTAATTATTGCAGTCTGTGAAAATAGTCCCAAGAATTCATCAATGCGTTCTGTCTCGTTTCTCCAGTAGATGGCTCTCTCGTGCAACAGCAGTGTTTCTTGAAAGCGATCAGTGGAGTTATTTGGTAATTCCAGTCAAAATGATCTAGAAATAAAATCTAAATACCTATTAAATTGATAATTCACTTAAATCTTTTAAAGTCTAAAGCTCAAATAAATTGGATCATGTACTGTTAAATTAGTGTTGAACGTGATAAACTAACCGCATAGATTTAACGCAGGGCGATCCCTTACCTAAAAGTAGTATACTTCAAGTTTATTTTAAGTATACTTATGTAAAGTTCAAGTATATTTTTAAGTATATCTTATGTAGAAAGTATACAAATATCAGTGTACTAGTAGTGTACTATTTCAATACTCCTTGGGACTTAATTGGCCCACTTTCTAGTTTATAAAAGTATCCTTTTAAGTATAACAGTAGTAAACTTTGAGTACACAACTAGTTTACAACAATATTTGTATCTTGTACTGCAACTATACTAAAAGTGAACTTATAGTTATACTGATAGTTTACTAATTAAATACTTGTAGTAGCATTTTTAGTACACTTTGAGGTATAGTCTCAGTAAACTACTAGTTTTTTAGTTTTATACTGCAAGTATACTCGTGTAAGTTTTCTTTAAGTGAACTTTACATCATACTTTATACTACTATGTCCCTATTTAGGTATTAATTTGTATGTATTTTGTTATATGAATATCTGAACATTCAAAAGAAAGAACAGGGTATCTGCTTGTGAACAAAAACATTTTATTCTAGCTTCACGCATTCTTTTTAAACACTTGAATGTGGTAAGTTTCATAAATAAAAAATAAACAACAAAAGACAAAAAGACTTATTTTTTAATTGGATTCAAAATGATAATCAAAACGTAGATGGAGTCGATCCACATCCAAAGCTTGACAGTCATTATTACCTCTTCATTGTTCGACATTTTATTCCATAAAGTTACACAGTTTTGATGCTGTTTTATGTCTGATGATCGTATTAGATTACATATGGAAGCGTCTGTTGTTTCGGTTTCTTCTTCTCTTGTGTTTTTTTTGGAAATTCTGTACAGAAGGTGTGTAATAGCGCCCCCTACCGTATAACAAAGAAAACATTCTCGGTATAGCTCATAATATAGCTCATATACAGTATATTTAGACTTTTTCTAAGTACAATTCAATTATACTTAAATTTTATTTTAAGTATATTTCTGTGAAGTACATAAAAAGGAGACAAAGTATACTTTCCTATCTTTTTTTGTTTAAAATAAGTATACTAATAGCACACTATTGAATAAACTTATTTCTCTTAAGGGATGAGCTCCAGTTTTTTTGTTGTGAGTGTGTGGGTTAGTATTATTAGATGTCAATGCCAAGCGCATCACAACAGACAGGCTGTTTCCTGTTCATGTGGTTAGGTACCCTGGTAGCCCGGAGCAGGTCTCAATCGGGGCGGTGGTCAGATAGCGACCTGCCTCAGGACTAATGCAAACTGAAGCCATTTAGCGTTGCAGTACAGTTCCCTCAGTCCCACACTAATTCCCATGGCCACAATGCACAGCAGGTGAAAACCTCTTACAGGTGAAGAGTGGGTTATTTTAAAGTCCCTTCACCACAAAAAAGAGTGAAAACATCTGTTTAGCTCCTAACAATCTCTTTGGTCACATTCCATATACACTGCCACTCAAAAAGGCCCCGGTGGAATTGTGGTAAATCTGGTTTTCAGGAACAGACACAGCGTTATGGAGGAACATGGCATCACGATGTGCACTAAAAGTCCAGATCTGTTGGGGTGCAGGCGTTTTAAAACCTGAACATTGTCGCCTCAGGGTTTTTGAAGTAAAGCCATTCAGCCTCACTTTAAGAGTCTTTCCCTGTTGAGAGCAGACTTAGAAACAGGACAGACAGACCTGAGCTCTGGGACCATTGTCATAAAGAGCTATGTTTTGTAGGTCACACACAGGGGGTGGGCCACTTTGCTCAGAGTTAGACATCCCAAGTGTGCAAAATGTATTCAGACATTTATAGAGGAAAAACAAAATTTTGAGGTAGAATGTCTATAAAACAGACTATGCATATATAGACAATATCATATTAATCTATATCTGCACTGAAAAAAACTGAGAAACAATTTTCACTCAGAAATCACAAGTGCATTTCACAACCCAGACACGAAATTAGCACATTGAATTAAATGATTACCCAATGATCTTTTTTTTTATTTTACACTTCATATATATATTATACATTTATTTTTTTTACAGTGTGTAATTTCCTCATCTGCACTGTATGGATAAATGGCAAATATTGAAAAAGAATCTCATAACGTTATTAGTATGGAACTTAGCATAAAGTAGTTTGATTATTTTGACATTGATAAAAGCAATATTAATGCAATATAAAGGGAAATGTTGTGTTTATGTTAGAAGGTATATATTCAGAGTTTTGAAATTTTAAAAGTGCACATATTTATGCAAGTGTTCAGTTTATTGATGCTGCTGTTGCATGGTGTACAGTAGTGTCTGTCACACACCAACCAATGTATAAAAAACATGAAATAATAAAGAAATGTCTATAAATAATACCTTTACAATGTAATAATAACTCTCATTAGTACTTCTAAATAAAATAGTAATGTTAAGGATGTGTTTGTTCTGTAGTATCACATCCACCTCACTGATCTGAAAAAGCTCAGTTCCTATCATTCAAGGAACTGTCACAACATAAACATGACACCCCACTTAGTCTGGATTTTCTTTAATGAGCATCACGCTAATTAGCTATTATTAATTCAACACAATTTTGTTGTGAATTAAATGTATTCAAATATTTACTCAAGGTTGTTAATTTAATGCAAGTCAGACGTACAACGACAAGCTAAAAGCATGACATGCTAAAGTGACAGACTGTTACTAATTGGGCAAAGAGCCGGTAAATGAGAACTGATACTATTAGTTCCCTTGCCAAACCATATATTTACAACTGAAAAGTCAGTCATACATATTCATTATTACATATTATCTACTGTACATAATAAAATAATTGCAGTAAACTGTTACTTTGCTCTCAGTAAAAATAAGACAAAGAAAGAAACGGTTAAGACACTTGGTATTTATAATAATTCATTTGAAATACAAACCCAATTCCAAAAAAGTTGGGACACTGTACAAATTGTGAGTAAAAAAGGAATGGAATAATTTACAAATCTCATAAACTTATATTTATTCACAAATAGAATATAGATAACATATCAAATGTTGAAAGTGAGACATTTTGAAATGTCATTCCAAATATTTGCTCATTTTGGATTTCATGAGAGCTATACATTCCAAAAAAGTTGTGACAGGTAGCAATAAGAGGCCGGAAAGTTAAATGTACATATAAGGAACAGCTTGAGGACCAATTTGCAACTTATTAGGTCAATTGCAACATGATTGGGTATAAAAAGAGCCTCTCAGAGTGGCAGTGTCTCTCAGAAGTCAAGATGGGCAGAGGATCACCAATTCCCCCAATGCTGCGGCGAAAAATAGTGGAGCAATATCAGAAAGGAGTTTCTCAGAGAACAATTGCAAAGAGTTTGAAGTTATCATCTACAGTGCATAATATCATCCAAAGATTCAGAGAATCTGGAACAATCTCTGTGCGTAATGGTCAATGCCGGAAAACCATACTGGATGCCCGTTATCTTCGGGCCCTTAGACGGCACTGCTTCACATACAGGAATGCTACTGTAATGTAAATCACAACATGGGCTCAGGAATATTTCCAGAAAACATTGTTGGTGAACACAGTCCACCGTGCCATTCGCTGTTGCCGGTTAAAACTCTATAGGTCAAAATAGAAGCCATATCTAAACATGATCCAGTAGCGCAGGCGTTTTCTCTGGGCCAAGAATCATTTTAAAATGGACTGTGGCAAAGTGGAAACTGTTCTGTGGTCAGACGAATCAAAATTTTGAAGTTCTTTTTGGAAAACTGGGAATGCCATGTCATCCGGACTAAAGAGGACGAGGACAACCCAAGTTGTTATCAGTGCTCAGTTTAGAAGCCTGCATCTCTGATGGTATGGGGTTGCATGAGTGCGTGTGGCATGGCAGCTTACACATCTGGAAAGGCACATCAATGCTGAAAGGTATATCCAAGTTCTAGAACAACATATGCTCCCATCCAGACGCCGTCTCTTTCAGGGAATACCTTGTATTTTCCAACATGACAATGCCAGACCTTATACTGCATCAATTACAACATCATGGATGCGTAGAAGGATCCGGGTACTGAAATGGCCAGCCTTCAGTCCAGATCTTTCACCCATAGAAAACATTTGGCGCATTATAAAGATGAAGATGCGACAAAGAAGACCTAAGATAGTTGAGCAACTTGAAGCCTGTATTAGACAAGAATGGGAAAACATTCCTATTCCTAAACTTGAGCAACTTGTCTCCTCAGGCCCCAGACGTTTGCAGACTGTTATAAAAGAAGAGGGGATGCCACACAGTGGTAATCATGGCCTTGTCCCAACTTTTTTGAGATGTTTTGATGCCATGAAATTTAAAATCAACTTATTTTTTTCCCTTAAAATTATAAATTTTCTCAGTTTAAACATTTGATATGTCATCTATGTTGTATTCTTAATAAAATATTGAAATTTGAAACTTCTACATCATTGCATTCTGTTTTTATTCATAATTTTTACAGTGTCCCAACTTTTTTTGGAATCGGGTTTGTACATAAATTGTTTATTTGTATAATAAATTAAATGTCAATTTTCAAATACCCTTACAATAATTTTTATATATGAAATTATTACAATTGTTATTTAAACTTAGCTTTGAAAATTATTCAGTGAAGCGATTTTAAACGCAATATCGGGTGGTCAGGCCCCTTAAATATCAAAAGAGTTTTAAAAAAGAGCTATGAAACCCACCGGCTGGTTCCCACCCCACCCCCCCCGCCCCCCCACACACTTACACCCTGAATTCAGTTCTCAAATGAATGCAATGTCTCAATAATTCAGCAGAGCTACATTACCACTGGGTGGAATAATGGACAGTTGAGAATTCACAGGGGAGACAATACATGTTTCATCTGACTACCTTTGTCTCTGGGTCCTTTAAGTGTTTGTGGTTTCTGACCAAACCTTTCTTAGCTGGCCTCGTGCTTCTTTTAGTCTCCCCCACAAAGTGCAAATTAACCACTTCTAGCCTAAAACCAACTCAGTATTCACACTGCAAGCATGACTTTAATAAAACCACAGGGAGTCATTTTAACAACTCTCTGAAGACTCAATCTTCATATTTCTCTCAAAAATAGTAGAAAAGATGCTGCTGTCTGCAACTAGAAAAACAAATAGTGCAGAAAACCTGTAGTACTCAGTATGCTTTCATAAATCCTCATATCATATCAGCTATGCTATCTAGTTTCTGTTTGATGGAGTGTTTAAGTGAAGAAAACTGGACCTGAAACTACCTCTGAGATACTTTTGACACAGATGGAGGGAGACAGTAAGTTGGGGAAACAATGAAAGGGTTGAGTGCAGATATGTGACATCACAAGCAGTTCCTGCTCTGACCATTAGACACAGAACTCAATAATTCACATCTTTCATAACCAGTGCACTTGAACTTGTGCACTCAATTTGAATGTCCTCAATAATGAATTCCATGCTGTATCTTTTAAGAGTGAAAATATTACAGACAGAAAAATACTAAAGTTTAAAATGCAGCCATACATTGCATGATGTGCAATTCCTAGTAAACACACTAAGAACAATAAAACAAAAGACCCTGGTGGGGTTTTTATCACTTTAGACAATAAATATTATTTTCTTTAAGAAATCTCACCTTAGAGAGATCGACCATAAGGCTGTAGTCTAAGAAAATCTCTCTGGATCTTTATTATTTGCTATTATCTAAAGAAATGTTGTAGGTTTTCAGATAATAAGTAGAGAATAAGTAACAGATGATATTATAAAGCCAGTCATGATCAAATAATTTGATGTCTTCCTTTAGATTTTTATATCTTTAGAAAAGTTCTGGCTTTAAATTTAAATTTAAATTCTGGCATTTTTGATTTCTGAAAAGCTTAGGTGTTTGCAGAGAACAAATAATAAAAAATGCTGACAGCATTCATTCCTTTGCTGTCAATGAATTTCTGAATTCTATATAGCATTGAACGGCTGGATTCATAGCAAAATCAATACACAAGTAACCCAAACAAGAATATTGCTGGATGTTGTAGCATTGCACACAGTATTCAAATGGCCACCACATCGAATCTCAAACCATCTTTCAAAGAGATATGAGCCAGGAGAAAAATGCAAATAAATTATACATCATATTTTAAAAAGCTTCTCAGGTTTCTTATTGAAAACATTCTTCTTAAGTGCATGGCACCCCAGTGCAGTGAAATTGCTCGGCTGAAGACATCTACTCCAGAGACTGTTACCATGGCTACAGAGGAGTTTTTACACTTCACATTTACATAAAAGTTTTTCGCTGTATGGATTTTATCCTCTACTTCCTGTAGAAGAACTGGGTCAGACACACCGAGCAAAGCTGGGAGACTAGAAGAGCTGGATAAAGCCAGGAGAAAGGAACAGGAGCAGTCTGACACTGTGAGAATTTTTTTTTACCATTTAGGAAAACAACAACCCCTAAAATGTACCCCCTAGATTAATACCTTAGATTATTAATTTGTACTCTTAATGTACTATCAACTTTTTAGTGTTGAAAAAGATAAAGATGTCCCTTTTAGGGTACTTCCCCACTGACAAGCTGTTGTACCTCTAAAAGTGCAATTTTTGCATATTTTTTTGTGTATGATGAAGATGCAATTCAAACACTCTGGGCTATGAAACTGATTGAACAGCTGAAACAGAGGAGGACACTTCACTGAAATGACAAAATTACAATTACAATTACAAAATTACAATTAAAGACTGAAATATGGGAAATTGTATATAACTATTATTATCTTCATTGCCATTATTTTATTTACATTTATTCATATATGAATAAATGTAACAATTTATTCCCCATGACCTATAAATTACATAAAATATTTATTTTATATATATATTGTCTATTTGTATATTTTATTTATATGTATTATAGATATATAGAAATAAAAATGTATTAAATATTTTAATATTTTGTTATCATTAACATTTGTTAAACAGAAAATGACAAATGAGCCTGCAGACAAAATTATATATAACTATAAAATGTATATATAAAGCTTCTACTAAATTTCTCTAACTTATACCTGTTGTTTCTGAAAAATATTATTTTTCAGCAGCTAAATGTTATTCGTAACATTTTTTGCAGGGTTAACCCTATGATCATTGTGTGACCCCACAATAAACCGTCTGTAGGGAATACATACAAACAAACTGTCTCACAATTGAACATACTTTAAAAGAGTTGCACTTCACTGATCATGCTGGATGGTTTCTTAGAGAGCTCATGACAAACCCAGCTCAGTGGCTCTAGATCTCCCCTCATCCATACCAGGGCTGAGGTCTATGGGGGGGGGACAAAAAAAAAAAAAAAAAAAAAAAAAAAAAATAAGGGTCGGAGCCCGCTCACTCCGCCCTGTGGCCCCTCCTGGGAGCCGCCCATCAGCTGCTCTCAGCTAAATGGACTCACATATGAATATTTCAGTGCCATTTAATGCTCCTGCTGCAGCCCCCGAGGAGCCCGGCATCAATTTGTGAACATGCCGCTAAAAGCCAGGAAGTATAATCCAGAGTGAGAGCTGCTCTCCTCCCCACCAGGCCTCAAGTCCCCAGCTACAGCTTTGGCAACTTTCTCCTGCCAAACTCTGCTGACTTCTCCCACCCCGGTTTAAAAATATATGTATATCTGAGCGAGAAGCAGACAAATGGTCTGGTCATTTGCCCCTGGTTGGTCAGTTTTCCCAGAGCTCTTGTTGCTGTGCAGTCTGCTGGCTGTTAGGCAGTGGAGAGGCCAGTGATAGTCTGTTCATCTTCTGGCCCCATGGTGCTGCTAAAACGCTCGCATGGAGCAGGACAGCGGGGATTATATAGCCACGCTCATACCACCTGCCTGCCCACTAGTCCCATGGGCACCTGAAGCAGAAATCGCCATATTTAGATATATACATGCCATTGTTCACTCATCAGGTGTGAAAACATGAGCACGCTGCACTTAATTAAACAGCTGGAATCCGAATCTAACCAGTAGAAAGCACAATGAAAATCATTGCTGGCACTGCAGCCTTGCAGCACACTGAACAAGGCTCCAGAGGAGCAGAATACAATCTCAAATTCAAAAACACCACATTTTGACTTTCAAAAGTCAATGCAGACAATTGTCAAATGTAATTGCATTTTTTTTGGTTTTCTTATTCAGTTGCAGGAAAATGGATGTGAACAATTTCATAAATTGCAGAAAATTTTAAGAAACATATTAACTGTTTATTAAAATTTTATCTTATATGAAACAACATTTTTGCACACCTGAAGCTCAATAGTGATGTCACAGAAAAGCAACTCAAAGCACAGGAGTAAATCAACAGCAGAATAGCTTCAAAAGATGAAAATATGCATTGGCATGACTTCACACCCAAATATCCCAAGAATACGGCTGAACTGACAACAGCATTATAAAGATAAATGGGGCAAAATTCCTACTGACAGTTGTGCAGGTCTGATCTGCAGTGCGGGTATTTTGCCAAAAGAGGGTTAAACAGTCTATGGATAACTTTCCTTGTCCTGTATTGTGAATGTTCACATTGTGTTCAATAGAGACAGATGTATATTTGTTTGTGTGTATTTGTCTACTACTGAGTGATAAGACTGAAAACCATGAACACTTTATGCAGAAATCCAGCCAAATCTGAACGGTTCACAAACATATTTCTGCAACTGTATTAAGTACTGAAAACAATTGGACAACTAATAAGAATGAACTATGCAGGAGTGAACGCACAGTTTCTCATGGAGGTCTGCAGAGGAGCTCACACATATAGTGACACATATTGGTAAAGGCTCTTAATGAAGGTGCAAGAGCTGTTCTGTGTTGGCAGGGGCAGAGATACAAGCACAGCATTTGTAAAATAAAAGACCAGACTGACAGCAACACTGTTATGATAATAATGGCATTGCTTCCTCTGCCAACAATGCAGAAATGCCCTAAGGCAGCGCTAAAAAATTTATACTAATTATTATTTGAATGCTGCATTAAATCAGACCTATGTTAAATTATATATCAGCAACATGATTCTACTTTCAGAGGAGCATGCAATGAGGACCTGATTTTTTTTTTTTTCACCAGTTATTCTGAGCTGATGCTAAAATCGCCCATAAGCATTTATATGAGTTTCATTGTTTCAAAAAGAAAACTAGGAAAATCTCCATGTGCATTAAAAACAAAAATGAACTGAAAATGACTTAATAATATTCACTGCTATTTATGGTTATGGCGTGATTTATTTATTTCCATTCAAAATTGTGTGCATTGAATTCTGACTGTGGTTTTGGCACATGTAGCTGTTCTGGGGCTGGCTGGACACACAGCACTTTAAGTCTCATTTCTGATGAGAGCAGTAAATAATTTAGGGCTTAAAGCTGCCATTAGCCACACTTAAACTCTGCTAATGCAGACCCCTGACAGTTGGCCTATCCCCATTGGATGGGACCATGGATCAAACGGTTCTGAATAAAATAATGGGCTATACTGTAGCACAAAATCTGTCAATAGGCATGTGTTGTTTGTTTTTGCTTCTGCACGTTTGTTGGTTACGCTGTGGTATTCCCATTACACGGCTTATGACTTTAAATGCATTCAATGTTTACATGCATGTTCAATGCACAAAAAACAGTGACCCTGTGGCAGCCTTATATAGGCTATAACATTATTTCTTGTCCATAGCATTTCAATTACAATTCTGGATGTTTATTTTCAATCATGCTTTATCCTTACTGTGACAATTAGGACCCACAATAAATATACTAAGCTTTGTTTGTTCATGTGAATATGGACATTTCACTTTGCTATATAGGCTAATGGTAGGCCTACTATCCTTAAGGGATAGTTCACCTAAAAATGAAAATGTCTGTATCAAAAATGTCTGAGTTCCAAAACTCTGTGACTGATTTTCTTCTGTGGTATTTTTTGAAATGTCTTAAAAACACAATATCAATGGCAAGTAACTAAAAGGGGGTCAAATAACATTCCAACAAATAACAATGACAAACTTCATCAGTTGAAAATACCCCCTTACCTGAATATAAATAACATTTTAATTTGAGTTTGTATTCATTTTGCCGTTTCATTTTGATAACTTGATTGAACTTCATTAACTGGGGTTTTATGCATATTTATATGCGAATTTTGGGATATTTGGGATATCACATAATGTTTACCATGATGCAACTACATTTTCCGCAACAAAAAAAGGGAATAAAAATGTGACTATGGCTTGATGTACAAATAAAAGTTTTCGTTACAAACGACAGAAACATACTGTCTGAATACACTTTTAGATGTGCATAAAACATCATATGGTTTTGCCAGGACAACGTAACCGCTGAGGCGGAAACTATAACAATGCCGAGCTGTCAATAAATCCTGTGGCTCGGCCCCTATGCATGTGACGTCACATGAATAAGAATCAAAAGGCAGGCATATTGGACGACTTGGTTTAATGGGGATTAAAAAATTAGCAGTGGGTGGATTTTTATCATTGAAGGGTGGTTGTGTTCACACACTGCCTACACATATTTATGTCCAAACACCATGTAAAAGTGGATTTTGCCATATAGGTGCCCTTTAATATATTGTGTTCTCCGATTATAGCTTTAATACGCACAGCACTCACATACACGGCCCATGTTTAACGCTTCTCATGGCTATGTGAAATATATCTGTCTGTCTATACACAAAGAGTATTATTGGAACAGTTCATTGTTGGAGCTGAGCTGATGAGCTGATGCTCTGAGAGAGAGAGAGATGCGAAGCAGAACGTGTACAGAGCAGTGGGATGTGAGGAACAGGATTAAGAAGCTCTGCTTTAGAACACTGATTTTGAAACTTGTGAATCCTTTAGAATTGTTAGAAGACAAAATCATTATTCAAATATGTATAGATTTTTTCGTGCACCACAAGTTTTGACGGCATGGCAACAACTCTTCCTCTTCTCTAAAGTAGATTGTCCACCCGCTTTGTTGCAGGGGCGGGGTTTATCAGGGTTTGTGACGTCACAAACCTGGGAAGTAGCTAGTTGTAGTCCCTACGAGCCATTTTTGTAGGCATTAAACTGCCATAATTTTAAAAGACGATATCTCCGTTTGCATTGAACTTTGTGTCGTAACTTTGCAGATATTGCTTATGCTCAAACAGCAACATTATACACTAACGTCTATGACCAGATATGTTTTCAGTTGACTTTCAAAATTTGCTTTGCTTGAGAAAGCATGAAATTATACAGTTACTTTGTTTTTTCACTTGATTTAGTCAAGTTAGTTTTGTATGGGGGTAGAATTGTTGCGCAATTCCAAATAAATAGATTATGAAACACAAATAAATGTAAAGAGATTAACAAAAATTAAACATGTCGACAAATAAATAATATAAGATCCACAAATAAATCTTAGAGTTTCACAAACATGAATTAAATTCACAAAAAAAGAGATTTACAAATAAAAACATAGTAGTGTAGCGATTAATGAAGCACACCATGGCGCCGCCCGAGTGGCAGCCTGTTGTAGCAGCTCCCGTTTACATTTGAACCCTTTTTAGATAATTTTTTCAGCACTTCATGTTTTTCTTTCCGATGGACATAAAAATCGTCAAGTTTGTTTTGCTTTTTCTACTTTTTTGGACTTTGTTTACAGACGTGCCTGGGAACTCTGTTCACAGCTGTGGTCCTATTGCTTACACCAGGGATCAGCTCTTAGCATTCCACAATACAGCGGTGCTGCCCCAGGAAAGACCGGATGTTCCCCGTGAGCTAAAGAGGAGAAGACGGGGGAACCGAGCCGGTGCTCTGTGGCGGGCCAAAAGGAGATGTTACAGACCAGCTCTCCCTTCCATTGTCATGGGGAATGTGACATCTCTATCCAATAAGATGGACGAGCTATTGGCTCTGACCTGCGATCAGAGGGAATTCCGAGAGTGTAGCATCATGCTGTTTACGGAGTCATGGCTAACTAAGCTAACACCTGATATGCGGACAAAACGATGGAGAGCGGTAAGAGAAAGGGAGGAGG
>JADLZN010007897.1:0-191702 GCA_018155175.1 Sinocyclocheilus anophthalmus
TTCTTGCTAATAAAACAGATTACTGAATTAACCTGAATAAATGTTGAAGGACAACAAAAGATGTTCACCTTTTGGCCCGTATGGCTTAATGAGTGTAGTGTCTCGGAGGAAGTTTGGGGTGAAATGAATGTACTGACCCTCAGCTCCACATTCTCCGTACTGATTAGTGTAAGGTTCATCGCCGTATGCTGGATTAGCATTATCAATTATTATTTTGGCCTGTGTTTGACAACTTGTGTCAGCAATATCAAATACAAATATCAGGTAAATATTTGATGGGTAATATAAAATGCCATAATTCTCTGTACCTTTCCATAGGACTCTGTTCTTGCTTTGGTAAAATCCTTACTATTCCACTGAGGTGGGACTAGTATTGTAGCTTCTTTGAAATAGACCTTTTTATCCAATGCTTCATAAAGATAAAGAGACCCTTCAGTGACCATATCCTGTCAGAATGAAATTGAAAAGATACAATGAAAAGAACTCAAAATGTGTATGCATTTATAAAAAAGTAATTATACTTGAATTTGCTCATTCACAAATACTGTTTTTGAAATTACAAATATTCTATTTTAAATTTTTTTAACTGGGACAAACTATTATCTTTCACAAAAGCCATTAAACCATGAATGCACATAAAGTTTGTTAAATAGCCCCCAAAAAAAGTACATATTCACCTTGATTTTACCAATGAGTGTGTCATCCTGTGGGAATCTGAAACTATTACCTGATGAAATGACAACGTCAAATAAAACATTCCAGTTCTCGTTGATCTCCAGTGGAGGTGGACGACTTAGATACAATCCATAATAAGACAAAACACGATCTTGAGTCATAGCGCAGGGTTAGATGAACAATGGTCACAAGTGATCGTTTAAAGGTCTGATCAGAGATAACGTGGGTGGGTGCTTATGTCATCAGGCGCGTGGACTAGATTCTCCCAACTCAGCGGCTGAGCCTATGTCTCTTTAAAAAATATAAGGTGGCAGATACACTAATCAGGCCATAACATTAAAAGCCCCTTCCTCTCTCCCTCCTTTACCTCTTCCTCTCCTCTCTCCTCACCTGCTCCCTCTCTCCTTTTCTTCCCTTACCTAAAATTATGTAGATCCCCCTCATGTTGCCAAAACAGCATGCGTTGAGGCACGGACTGCATAAGACCTCTGAAAGTCCTGTGGTTTCTGGCACAAAGTCATTAACAGCAGATCCTTTTAATCCTACAAGTTGTGAGGTGAGGCCTAAATGGATCGGATTTGTTGGGTCCAGCACATCCCATAGATGCTCAACCGGATTGAGATATGGGGAATTTGGAGGCCAGGGCAAAACCTGCTCAAAACCATTCGGAACAAATTTGTGCAGTGTGAAAGGGACTTTATCTGCTGATAAAGGTGGGCCACCGCCATTCAGAAACCACTGGCATGAAGGGGGGTACATGGTCTGCAAAACAATTCTTTAGGTAGGTGCTGCGTGTCAAAGTAACATCCACGTGACTGGGACCCCAAAATCATTCTCCCAGCATCCTGCGTTGCAGATGTCGCATCTGATGCCAGCTCTGGTCTCTAGTGGCAAGACGAACACGCACCTGACCATCAACCGATTAAAAGAAAACATGATTCAGGAAGGCCAGGCAAACGTTCTTCCAATGCTCCATGGTCCGTTTCTGATTGGTCAATGTGGCCAATCGCAGTTGCTGGTGGATTCTCTTGGGGGGCAGGAGTAACGATGGGACTTTGACAGATCTGCAGCTACAGCTAATAACGCCCAGTATGCTATGCAATACTGCAATTGCACTCTGGATTCGGACCTGTGCTATCATGCCAGCATTAAGTTTTCACAATTTCAACTCCGGGGCATAGCTAGTCTGTGTTGTGATTCAGCCAAGACAGGCTCATGATCTCTCACCACATGCGATAATTGAGTCTTGGGCAATCAGGACCCTGACGCGGTTCAAGGTTGTCCTTCTTGCACCACTTTTGGTACTAACCAATGGGGCACTACAGGGAATTACACTACACAAGAATACCGTGGAGAGATTGCCTCTGACCCCAGTAGTTGGCATGGCGATTTGGCCCTCGTCAAAAGTCACTCAGACGGTCCATAGCCCAGTTTCCGGCTGTTGAACACAGAAATTCAGAGGAGGGATCTGTTAACGTGTGCCTATATACACCCACCCCACCCCCCCCCCCCCACGTGAAAGGTGGTATTGTTAGGGATCTGATCAATGCATATTATTGTATATTGATGTTATACCGTCCGCTGGTCTTACAGGTTGTGGCTCATAGTGTGCTGTAACTGGTACTATTTCGTAGTTAAAACTATGCATTCAACGGTATTTTAACGACACGGTGAATATTGGAACACAAGGGCTGTACATGTGAATGAAAATTCATGCAAGTTTATTTGTATAGCGCTTTTTTACGATACAAATCGTTGCAAAACAACTTTACAGAAAAACAAGTTTCTGCAATATTTAGTAGTAGCTTATCAGTGATAACTCAGTTAATGTACATATGGCAGAAAATGTACGGAAAAATCAATTAAAGACGTAATAAAAACAGACGATGAACACTATTAACAGCACTTATTATATGATGCAATCAAACTTATAAATTTGGTAGTTATGTATGTTGTTTAAGGGTTGGCATGAAATGGAGGGTAACTTTAATTAGTTACTTATTGAAACTACAGTACCTGTTGAGCAGGCCTGTATATGTCCTGTTGCAGCATCTTGATACAGTATGTGCTCAAAGAGTGGAACGGAAAACAGGAAATTAACACTTCAGATGTTTATTGTCTCGCCACATCACAGGTTAAATGTGTGTGTACTCAGAATTAAACATGCACTTGAAAACAACTATACATACTAATGTTAACCTCTATCATCTTATTGGAGCTGTCTTATCATTAGTGCCATGACAGTGTTCAAAAGTAAGAAAATAAAGTGACTAGTCACCGTCTAACTTACATGCACGCAAGTCCCGAAAGAAGTGAGTAATGATACAATACACAAAAATATGCTCCTGAATAAAAGATCAACATGTAATATTTGCATTAGCATCAGCCATTGAAATTGAATCCAATTGCCATTACATTTTCAAAAAGAACCAAAAGGTCCCAGTGAAAAGAACCAAACAAAAAACATCAGGGGCATATTCATCAACTATTCATATAAGTCATCCCCTGCTGTTATGGACGATGATGCAAGTCTAGTGGAGTTTAAAGGAATAGTTCACCCACAGGCAGGCCATCAAAATGTAGATGAGTTTGTTTCTTCAAAACAGATTTGGATAAATTTAGCATTAAATCACTTGCTCAAATGGATCCTCTGCAGTGAATGAGCCATCATGAGATAAGAATACAACAGATGAATAAAAACATTACAATAATTCACGCATAACCCACACGACTCCAGTATATCATTCAACATATTGTGAAGGGAAATCTATTTTTGGGTGACTTCCTTTAAGGATTCCATTGGCTATTGTCAGGAAGCAAGCAGTATTTTTAGAATCTAAACAAACCCTGCTTCATGTGATGCAGTATTTTGCCATTCACAATAAAGTAAAAACACAGTAAAACAATGGTCTGGATCTATGTCTTCAATCTAATGTACAAGCAGATTGTTGGAGCTGCTCATCTGTGACTGATGAATGTAAAACATCACAGTGGCTCCCCCTTATGTTTATATAACTACAACAACAAACTCCATCAATACAAACAGCTTGTTATATAACAGTTTTATTTATTATTATTTCAATATATATTTTTAAACGTTCACATATTACAAACGATTATGGATTTATCTGCATCGTACAGAATTACCTGGGCATAAATATGGAAAGCCAAAGAACAAATTAACCAAACAGTGTTTCTAATCACCACAATGCAAATGTAATACATGCCTATTGTGGTACAGAAATTTTTTATTGACCTGTATTTAAAAGTGCTCACATTTCAGAGGAAGCTAAATCAGTTGATTGAGAATCTATCATATATGAAAATGCTATGAGGCGGCAGCATTAGACATGTACTTGAAAAAAAAAAATTGTTAGAAACCAAGAACTTCTGTTTGAACAAAATAATTGTTTTAAGAAATGTTTTAAAGCTATTGCATGTATATGTTCAAAGTAGACATAAGGCTTGATTTGACATTTGTTTGCATCAGATTGTTGATGTCATTTGTTGCTTTAGACAGAGAGATTCCTGCGTCTCACTGCCCATGTTGTTACAGCGACAATAAAGCATGTGACCATAGTTACCACACACACAGAAATGACAATAACTGTCAAATTCATGCCTGGGTTTGATACTCCTGGGGCTTTTGGACCAGGGAGGATCTTTGAAGCTTGAGCAATGTTAGAGATTTCAGATTTGACAAGTTCTTTGTCCTCAGACTGAATCGCAAAGAAGAGGGTTGTGCCATTTTGGATTGGGAAACTGAGATTGAATGAATGTTGTTCATCTGATCCGGCCTCCTGAGGTGAGACGGCAGCTGTGTTGACTACATGACCGTTGCTGAAGCTGTTTCGAAGCATATCAAGGTCAAAGCTCCACCTGATCTCATAAGATTTAGCTTAAAGGGAAAGAAAGTACCTGTGTACCCACCTGAGACTAGATTACATACTGACTTGTGAAGACAAACCAAAAGTATTAAATTCAACAAAATAAGGACCATTTTAAAGATTCAGTGTGTTCTTCCATATCATCAGTCTCAATAGACTCAATATTTAAATCACTTGTACAGAATAATGTCACAACATAAACACTGAATAGGGTTGGCACAGATTGTCCTCGGTTTAAATCTGTAAACACTGTTAAATAATCATCAAGTTATTGGTATGGTTCTGATAGTGATTGAGAAAATGTTTAGGTGACATTATTACTGGTTAACATCACTTAATTACATTTTTTGTCTACACATGCAAGGGACAATAAAGATACATATTTGATGCAGTAACTTAAAACAACTTTTATCTTGTCAGTGAAGACGTTAAATAAATGAAAAATCTTGCATTTTAAATACTGGTATAGAAATGGTATATTTTACCTGTGCCTTGGTCGAGGTCCTCACCAGGTGCTGTCCAGCTGAGAAACACAGTGTCCTCCTGGATCTCAGCACTCAGATCTGTGGGTCGTGAGGAGGAAGGTGGTGGGGGGGTGGGGGGGGTGGGGGGGGAAGTTGGCTGAAAGTTTCACCACAAACTCTCTCGGGCTGTTCTGGTGAAGCTTCCTACGTCAAGTGTTTCTTCAGAAACTTGAGGCTTTGGAGGGTTCAGCTGCACTACACCTGAAATTAGAGGAACCACTTGGTACATATCACGTGAAATTGGTTAAGAAAATGTTTGATAACCACTTGCTTGAACTCTGTCTGATTGTTTCTCCAACCAGCTTTTATAGGAAGATTTCATTTAGCCAGTTGTGCAGTAGTTCAGTGAATCATTGGGCAAAAGGCATCAAAGACATAAGGAAGTAATAATTAGTATTGTATATATGATAGTATTGTAGATATAATCTATTATGTGAATAATAATAATCATCTAAAATGACCATACTGTGTATTAATTATATTTAATATAATTGTCAGTTTGAAACAGTAAGCTAAAGTGATAATGTCTGTTGCAATGGATTAACTATGAAAATAAATGCATTTGGTATATTAGATGTGCAATTATTGTGATTATTTCAATCATAATAAAAAAAGAATAGCGGCATTGGTTTGTGTCTCGTGACACCTTTATAAACTGGGAAACAGCAGCCTACAAAACCACAATTTGGAACTGGTTTAAATCAATAATTCCAGAGTCTTCAACTGAACAGGAATACACTGTGAAGTCCCCGTCTAGGATGCTTAAGTAAAATTGGCAACTTATCACATTCACTCAATCATTCACTTACTCACTCACCTCACTCACTCACTCAGCAGATCAGTTCAAAACTGATCAATTAATGAACAAAACAAGTGCTTTATTGTAATGAGCTTTGACGGCGTTATGAACATTGTTGCTGAAAAAAATAAGGTGAATGGGTGTTTCTAAAACGTACTAACTCAATATATCTTTTTGAATGATCTGCTGAATAAAGCAATATTACACACAGATGTATGTGCTGGTCTGAACATCAGTTCATGTTTTTACCTTGTTAGATGTGATTAAGTTAATGTATTTTAAAACAAGACCAATATTGATATCAGGGGTACGTGTACCACAGACCGGGATGTGGGGCGCCACGAGTTTTTGGACAGCAAATGGTTTTTCAACCTGTGATTTCTTCAATTTACTTTCAAGCTGCTCTCCCAGTTACAATTTTGTGAAATATTGGAATAGTTACGTCATCTTGAAAAGCATGCTCCGTAAAAGATGGATTTCTGATTGTTTGGCCAGTTTGAAAAGGACCTTGACTCTTTCTGTCTTATATTTTACGCTGAGTGCACACTATGGGTAATTTACCTGCTCCATTGTCCAGCAGTTGTAATGTATGTACGGAGCCAGTTTCCGACTCCAGTGTAGCCCACACTTCAGCATTTATTACAGGCTTGTAATTCTGACTAACCTCAGCAAACACTATCATGGGTTTAGAGCCGTCACTAAACTGCTGGTTCATGTGGGTTTTGACAATGATAGGGGGAACATCAGCTTGTGCCACTTGACTAGTTACTGTTATAGTGAAAGCCTGAAGTATTGTAGTTTGGATACTGTACTTCCAGTCCCCAGGCTACCAAACACAAGAGTAAAACCAGATCAGTAAGGGCTTGCTGTAAGTGTAGTATTTAGTGTAATTAGTTTAGCTAACTGTTAGTTATATTAGTGAATCCTCTTTGTTAAACATAGATGAATAACAAAACAAGTTATGTTAAACATATTTGAATAACATTTATCTAAAACTCTTTGACAAGAGCCTTTTATTGTGTAACGATACTTTAACAAGTTTTTTTATTTTAGTCTGAACTACAGTAAAAAGTAAAAGGATTCATTGGTTCCTTAAAGGTCAGCATACCTGCTGCAGTTCCGGGAATTGTTAAGGGACCTGTTTTCAGAGAACAATCATGACTCAGATTTTTCTGAGTGTAGATTGAGCCACTTGGGACTGTATGTAAACCACTAGGAAACCCTTTTTCATAAATTATTACAAGCTGGTTTTGTTCCAACAGTCTTGATCCCACTGATAATGTTCCATTAAACCAATCAGATGTTCTTACTCCAGCAAGCTATGCTAAGAGAATAAGAACAATAAAGATGAAATCTCCTAATATTGATGACACTCTCAAAGTCACATAAATGTATCAGGGCAATAAGTGAAACCTGACAAACCTGAACGGCGTTCGTTGTGTACTAACCGTGATAATGTAGCGGAAGCAAAGCATCCATTAACGGTTGGAGATCATTATGTTTCGGCTATGAAAATATCCCCCCTATTTAACATGGAACAGTTTTTTTCATGAAACAAATAGCATTTGATTTATGACATAACTAGACAGATACAGGAAGTTCTAATTGACCCTTTGAAAGGACCCGCCCCCCTTTAGTTACTGTTGCTATGCCCAAAACATAGCCATGGCGCACTCATCCCACATCATGTTCTAAAACAGTGAAAACTATATTGCGGAGCAAAGAGGACCCTGATGCGTGCCGCAGACAGATGCTGGTTACTTGAAACGTAACCAAAGGTTCAGCGTTCAAATGTTGTAATTTCTCGAACTCAAACGATAATTACCATTTTTTTGGCTCTGTATGTGTTGTGACAAATCACTGTAGCACGCAGTTAACCGGACCCAAAATCTCGCCTCTTTACTTACAGCACAAATAAACATGAATCAAATCAGAAGGGATGGTGTTCCAACCACAGAAAACCGACAATTACAATTGTTAATGGTTAAGTCCAGACATACTAATCTCCTGTCTAATTATGTTGGTCAGATCGCCTGTCAATCAAACTCTCTGCGAAGGGTGAATTGCTGATATCACTTAACCAGTTTGTTGACCATTTCTGTCAGTGCCGAGCTGCACTTTTACTAAAAGCTATTGTGGCTTTAATGGCACCACTTTGTATTGCAGAGGAGCACACAGCAATGTTGTCCGTGCGGACCATCGGTCAGAAAAATGATGTTCATCTCCTAATACATCCCCTTGTCCTCTTGAACACCTGATGGATTGAAGAAAAAAGGATAATCTATAAGTTCATACATCACAAACAAAAAGAACAGACTAGTACAATTAAAATGGCACCGTAGCCTTGACTTTTTAAAAGGTCCCAAACACATGTTTGTGGATCCAGGCTGCCTCCTTTTGGTCACAATGGATAAAGCGTATCTCGAGAGTTTGTTACTGTCAATAAAGCAAGGATCGCAGCGTAGAACATCAGACTAAAGGTTAAAATTCCAACCCTGGCTGATCCTCAAGGATGTACCGCAGGAATGTGTGGCAGCCCCACCCCATGTCGCGGTGAAGATTTCTAGCGCCCTAGGAAAAGAGGTAATAAAAAAACTTAAGTTGTGCATCTTGTATTTTATTCAGAGCATTGGACCAAAAGGTTGTCATGGTAGAATCTTTGGTTCAGATTGGGAAAAAAAAAGGGGGGGGGGGGGGGGGTTTTAATGTCTGTTATTACATTACTGCCATGCTTTCCTGGACATCAAGGATGAGACAAACGACCCGTGGTGCCCTCTGAACAACTTTGAAAGCATGGTATTGGTGGAGAAGCCTGCAGGGGTTTCAGAGAACGAGTGGCTCTGTATCCACAGAACCTCAAATATTACGGTCCATGTCGCTGTGCCACATGTTTGATTTGCAGGTTTGGGGCTTCTAATGTGCTCGTTTTAAGACAAAAATTTGCTCACCTGAAACCAAAATTCTGAATAATTGCGTATTTCACCAAACACTCAAGGACGGATATGGCTTATGAGACCCAGCAGGGAGTTAATAAGAAAAAAAACCTAACTATTAAACAAAATGTGACTTTATCAAGCAAGCTGTGAAATTACATTGCAAGAAGAAAACAATCCATGGCCCCATTTGGCCCAGCAATTATTCCATTTTACATTAAAAATAATTTGGGGAATGTGTGGAAAACATACAAAACTCAGACGTACGAATACAGGCTTTGTAGGAACCTGAAGGATCTGTTGTTTTTATTATGTTTGGAAAAAACACTTTCACTTGTGGTTGGTAGTGAAGTTTGGGGATCTTAAGGCTGCTGAAGGAGGCTTTCAGCAGAACCTATAAACTGACTCAATATTTTTGCCTACACCTAAAGATAAGCAGACATCAATAGTAATTCTAATTTCTAAAGACATTTCAGTAGATTTTCTTTCTCTTTGTATTGACAGTTTATGACCTTGTAGCTTCAATACGGCGATTAGAGTAGTAGAATGGCTTTTCTTTATTGTATTCATCATACACGCCCCATCTCAGATGAGCCCATTCATGCACAAAGACCTTTCCTGCAAATAAACATCCAAACTGCTAATAAAACAAACAGAACTACTGTATTAATAGAACTGAAACTCTTATCCTTCATAATAAATGGTATAAATGTTGAAGGAAGAAAACGGACATTTACCCTTAATCGTAAAGCTGGCTGACTGTGTCATTTAGGAGGTCATTCTGGGGTGAATAATGTATTCTGCCATAGTTCCACATTTCCTCCATACTGTTAGTGTAGGGCTGAGCCACCGTATGTTGAATAGCAGTTATCAATTCTTATTTTTGCCTGAAGTTCCAGAGAACATGTCAACAACATCCATATATGAATGAAGTGACTTAGAAATAAATATTTTAACTAATTTAAATCCTAATAATGCTCAGTACTTATCAAATGACTTGTTATTGCTTGGTAACAGTCTTACACTACAGTGGGATGGGGACTAGTATGTAGCTTCTTTGAAATAGCCTTTTTATTCCAAAATGATCATAAAGATAAAAACCGACCCTGCAGGGACCATGTCCTGTCAGAGAACATTAAAACGATAGTAAATTATTAGACAAGTAATTAGGGCTACTTTAAATACGGCAACAAAAATACGTATATTTCTGTCAGTTATTTTTTTTGCAATTTAGGATTCGAACAGCAAAACTTCTAAAGCCATTCAAAACCATTAAGGCACATTATAGTTAGTTAAATAGAAAAAAAAGCATGGTCACTGGATTTAGCCATAAGTCTGTACATCCTGTGGAACTTGGAACGATGCGATTATAAACGTTCAAACATATACATTTCCATTAGGTTGATTCCATGGAGGTGGCGACAGCACATCCATAATAGACAAAAACCGATCTCGAGTCCATAGCTCAGGGTTTAGAGGAACAGCAACTCCAAACCCCGTTTGGAACATATCAAGTCAAATAAATTCAATGCCGGAGCACAGATGGAATGTCCTTTGCTGGCTGGATGAATGTACCAATATAAATGGTTCATGTGGTAAACACATTATTACAGTGTCATGGGGCAGCATGTTTGGAGACAAGATATCAAAAGCTGTGTATTTCACTTCACATGAATGTCATTGGCACAGGAAAGAACCTACAGTGCTGTCCCATCACAGTCATAAAATAAGGATCCTTAACCATTCACAGTGCATTTCCCCCATTTTGTTCAACTATAGCGTGTCTGAAATTGCATACTGTCATAGTATGTACAGATTTCGTTGAAATTTACTTTGCACAATGTTGAAAATTCTGTGTCTATATAGTAAGAATGTGTGTGTAGCAATGGAATTGATGTACACCCACCATGTGGATGTCATGGACTTACCGGGCGTCAGTCGTGTCACTCAAGGCCTTCACAAATCCTATCTGTGGCCTCATGGGCTAGTAAAGTGTCTATCAAATATGCACTGCAGAATCTTTTTTGAAGTGCAAGTGTAGGTCATATGGTACTTTTCCCACTGTTTTTGAATACTATGAATTGGACAGCAACGCGTTTTTACATAAATTTTCCACGTACTTTATAGTATGGAAGTAGGCATATCCAGACACAGTCTTGCTTAGGTAATCATTGGTAGGTATAGTATACAATATTTATTTTTTGCCTGTATGAATTTATTATGTTTAGGATGTTCTATGATTCTGTACGGCCCAATAAATCTGAATATTGGCCACATTACTGTCTATAGTACAGTACTTGAAATAGGATGGCGAAGAGGTATTACAAACATGGGCAACTAAAAATCAATCTCTTATTAATCAAGCTGGAACTAAATGTTTTGCTACAGTTGTAACTAGCAGGTTATAGTAATTACACAATGTTGCTCATTTAATAATGATCCACTGACTGCAATGGGAATGAATTTAGTAAATGTTACTCTTTTGTTTGTCTGTTCTTTGAATTACTGTAAAGAATTCACTATTGGATTGTGAGGCTGATTTCAGGTGACCAGATTTCTGAACTGGAAACTGGGGCATTTTCTAGTTCAGTAAAATATCATTGAAATCGGAATTAGTGGCCTATTAATAAAAAAAAACAAAAGAAAACATGGCAATACATTTGTAATTATATCTTTGTTTTAAACTGTTGTGGGTTACAAATACATATTATAATTAATACTATGAGAGTCAAAGGACCCAAAGGGTTTTAATACAATTTCACCACAAAACAAGCAAACAAACCAAAAAACAACATGCCAGAACAGTATCATACAAAATATAACTTTACAAAACCATCTACAAAAATAAATAGACAATAAAACAGTGATAAACTATTGTATTTAATATTTTTATGTTCGTGATATATTGTACACAATAATACAACTTTTGAAAATGTTATTTTATACTGACCCATTATTCAGAAGGGTCGTTGGCTGAATAGCTAACTTGCGTTTGAAACTTTCGTGGATGTTAACCCTCTTAGAATTCCTGTAAAATTGCCTAAAAGCCTACAAAAGGAATTACCCAAAAGTTTAACGGCATGCGGTCTTGAACCATTTGGATATGATTGGTTTTAGTCTCTTCTGAAGGGACACTCGTAAACAGAACAAAAACTCAGAAACAGCTGTAAGTCGTAAGCTAAATTTTAGTGGACTACCTTTTACTTTGGTGGATGACGCCTGAATGATGGTAGACTGTATGAACTGAATAATTAGGAAATTCTATTCAGTCACAGATTTCCTACATGATAAAACAAAACAGAAAATTGTTTTAATATCGAAGTTTATGCATGATACTAAGAAAATCTAATATGTTTTAAGAAAGTTCAAAGATGCTGGATGACTATGGATTGATTTGACATTTGTTTGCATCAGATTGTTGATGTCATTTGTTGCTTTAGACAGAGAGATTCCTGCGTCTCACTGCCCATGTTGTTACAGCGACAATAAAGCATGTGACCATAGTTACCACACACACAGAAATGACAATAACTGTCAAATTCATGCCTGGGTTTGATACTCCTGGGGCTTTTGGACCAGGGAGGATCTTTGAAGCTTGAGCAATGTTGGAGGTTTCAGATTTTGCATTTTGTTCATCCTCTGACTGAACCGCAAAGAAGAGTGTGGTCCCATTTTGGATTGGGAAACTGAGATTGAATGAATGTTGTTCATCTGATCCGGCCTCCTGAGGTGAGACGGCAGCTGTGTTGACTACATGACCGTTGCTGAAGCTGTTTCGAAGCATATCAAGGTCAAAGCTCCACCTGATCTCATAGGATTTAGCTTAAAGAAGAAAAACATGCAATGCAGGATAATAAAAAGATGAATGATGATTATTTTTAATGTATTTTAGCCTTCAAAACAAACTTTTATTTTGTTCATAAGATGGAAAAATTATTTTTTTTTTTTGTATTTTCAATAATGGTAATAATTGTATGCTTTATGTTGCTTGGTCGAGGTCCTCGCCAGGTGCTGTCCAGTGAGAAGCACAGTGCTCCTGGATCTCAAGCACTCCGATCGTGATTCTGTTAGGAGAGAAGGTGTGAGTTGTGCGGGGGGGGGTGGTGGGGGGTGGGGGGGGCCTGAAAGTTCAACTCAAAAACTCTCTCCGGTAGCTGTTCTGGTGAAGCTTCCTACGTCAAGTGTTTCTTCAGAAACTTGAGGCTTTGGAGGGTTCAGCTGCACTACACCTGAAATTAGAGGAACCACTTGAATCGGCCTTAATGTATGCCTCCATACAGATTATAGTCTCAGATGTCTAATCTACCTTAATAGATACAGGTCTCAGTTTGGGCAAAATCAGTGATTCGTTCTGCAGGTACATCTATATAAATATATTATGAGTAAACTATCCCATAATGAAACAATCGTTCAAAACACTGTTGTATATAGACATCATGTGAATTTAAATTAATGATTATAAATAAAGAATATAAAATTGTATGGAAGCAGTTAACTGTGGGATCAAAATATCAAAATAGTGATCATGATATTTAATATGCAAATTAAATGTAATTTAGGTTATGAGATTTGTTTGATGTAATGATATTATTCCAAAATAATGATCTGACAGTTTACCGTTTACCACATATCCAGGTACATATGGGGCACCACTCTTTTTCTGGACAGCAAATCTGGTTTGTCCGTTTTGATTCTTCACTCTTACTTTCAAGCTGCTTCTCCCATTTACCATCTTTGTGAAATATCTTGAATAGATTCCATCATCTTGAAAAGCATCAGCTCCTGTAAAAGATGGATCTCTGATTTGTTTGGCACAGTTTGGAAAGTACCTTAATCGTTCTTTCTTTATATTTTAAGCGGAGGGACACGGATGGTCATTTACCTGCTCCATTGTCAGCAGTTTGAAGGTATGTACGAAAAGTTTCCGAATCAGTGTAGCACACGCTTCAGCATTATACAGGCCGAATGGCTGACTAACCTAAGAAAAAAACTATAATGGGTTTAGAGCCGTCATTGAACTGCGGGTGCATGTGGGTTTTGACAATAAAGAGGAACATCATCACGTGACGCTTTGGACGCGGTTACTGTTATAGTGAAAGCCGTATTTGAGGTAGTTTGGATACTGTACTCCCAGTCCCGGTACCCAAACACACGGAAAGAAAAGCAGATCAATAAGGGTTTGATGTGAGGTACAGCTGAGTCATGAGCGATATACTCCTCCTCAGTATAGTAGCATTTGTTTTGAAGATATTGTGATATGTATATCTAAAACTTAGTGGCCCAGATGACGTTGAGTTCTGAATACTGTTTATGGTCTGAACTACAGGTTAATAACAATTAAATCGTGATAACGGTGTCCACCTCTGCAGTTCCTGGACGCTTAAAGACTGTTTTCAGCGAACCCATCATGAATCATAATTGTCTGAGGTAAGATGAGCCAATTGGTGATTGGATGTAAATGCTAGGAAAAAACGTATTTCATAAATTATTACAAAGCTGTTTTGTTCCAAACAGATGACACTGATACTGTTCCATAAACAGCAGATGTCTTTTTTCCACACTCTCTAGCTAAAGAAGTGATAAAATGAAAATCATTATATATCATATATTGATGACAAATTCAGAGTAATAAATGTATCAGGGCAATTGAGGGAACCTGACAGACTGAACTGTTCTTTTGGGTAATCTCCGTTGATAATGTAAGCGAAGCAAACGCGTCCATTAAAGGTTGGAGGTCAATTAATCATTGGCAGATATAAATGTTCTACTAGTGTCATCATGAAACATTTTTACATTGGGATAATAAACTGGTGCTTATTGATTACCTGGACGATACAGTAAGTTATTAATGCTGATAATCACTTACCGTTTGTCCGCATTCTTCAGTGCACTAGATGCTTTATCACTAAAAGCTAGATGTGGAAATGCACCACTTTGTATTGCCGCGGCGCACAACCAGCAATGTGTCTGTTGCAGACCATCTGTCAGAACAATCCCCTACTTTCACTCCTAAACATCCCCATTGTCCTCTTAAGCACTGAGAAAAAAACAACTCACTGACATAGAAACTCTATACACTTCATACATCACAACATAATAAAAATTGCTACTAGTACAATTAAATATGGCACCTGTAAGCCTTGACTAAGCCAAGCAAATGTTGTTGATCCAGTGTTCTTTGGCAAACAGTTTGATAAGATTCTCTCTTGTGTGTCACTTCCTATAGCAAGATCGCAGAGTAGAAGAAGCAGTACAAAGTACAATCAAAACCGGACTGCCTCAATGATGCTTACGAAGGGAAAATGTGGAAGCATGTTTGCTGTAGGAAGAATTCTGAGCCTAGAAAATGGGTGGGAAAAAACATAAATTTCTTATCAACATTATATCAAACTTATTTTGAAGCTTGGGAACATGAAAAGGTTGTCATGGTAGCATCTTGGTTTTAGAGGGAAGTTAAGTCTTTATTACATACTCCCATGCTTCCTGAGACATCAAGGATGAGGCAAACGACGCGTTGCTTTCGCTGCACAATTTTGAAAGATGGTGGTGGTGGAGGGTACTGCAGTGGTTTCAGAGAACGAAGTGCATCTTTATCCACAGAATCCTCAAAAATTACAGTCCACGTTGATTTGCCACATATTTTATTTTGCAGGTTTGGGGCTTCATAGTTGTGCTCATTTTCACGACAAAATGCAGTCACCTGAAAATAGGATTTCCTTTATAAATTAGATATATGTCACCAAATACACATGGCTGGGCCCAGGGGACCAGTTTCTTTGAAGGAGAGAATTCTGTAACTATTAACTGCATACTTTTCATGTAAACTACCTACATGATGAATAGGTATGAAATGTATTAACACAACAAAACCAAATTATATAAAAACAAAATATGAATATATTAAGGGACTAAATATTTACCTCTTAAGAGCGATACGGATCTTTGTAGGTTATCTTGGGGTGCAGATTAATTGATTATTATTCTTGCTCGCTGTGATTTTTTGAGCGTTATAACTATGACTAAAATCATTTGTCGCTCAGGTTGATGACTTGTTTCTACTATAAGTAGAATGTTCATGGGGGTGGGAAAAAATAAATGTAACAGTCAATACTTACAGGATCCAGACCCGGTAAGAACATAATGGAGCTGTTTGTGATTTGATTTCTGTCTGGAAAAAACATGCACCCTTTGGCAGGTAGTGAAGTGTGTGGATCAATGCGGCACTGTTGAAGAGATCCTCCAGCAGTAACTTCATAAAACTGACCTTCAATGTTTTTGCTACACCTAAAGATAAGCAGGAAATCAGTAGTTGAGAGAATTTCCAATGAGATTTTAATCAAAAGCTTTATTTTTGTTGAAGGTTTATAACCTTGTAGCTTCAATATTGCCATTAGAGTAGTAGAATGGCTTTTCTTTATTGTATTCATCATACACGCCCCATCTCAGATGAGCCCATTCATGCACAAAGACCCTTCCTGCAATAAACAAACAAATATACAAAATAATAAATACTACTATAAAATAAACACTCGATGCATTAATAAACCTTTTCAAACATTATTTCATGATCATTGTATAAAAGTGAAGGAAATAAACAACTTTCACTCTTGATCATAAAGCTCAATAAAAGTGTCATTCATGAGTTACTGGGGTGAAGATGTCTCTCCCGCAGCTTCCACATTCTCATACTGTTTTAGTGGTAGGGTTCAGTGTTTGTTTGCTGAATTCGCATTATCAATTTTATTTGGTCCTCTGCTTTGACAAGAAATTGTCTGCCAAACATTCTATGCAAGTGAGTATATATTTGTGAACATTATATTTATTTTTTTGACATCACGTAGATAAATGGCATAATTCTCTGTACCTTTTCAATGATCTGATCTTTCTCTGGTAAAATCCTTACTATTCCCACTGAGGTGGACTAGTATTGTAGCTCTTTGAAAGATACCTTTTCATCCAATGGCTCATAAAGATAATACGATCCTTTCAGTGACCAATCCTGTCAGAATGAAAGTAAAAACGTTTTTAATACAAAATAATTATAATTCAATTTGTTCATTCCCCAATATTATCAAGGATATAATATAGATATATACTCCACACACACATGTGCATCTCAATATTCGCATGTCGTGGCAAAGTTCAGTTATTGCAGTAATTCAACTCAACTTGTGAAACCGTGTATTAATAAATTCATGCCACAGATCTGAGTTGTTAAAGTCTTTGTTCTTTAATCTCACCATTCACTATCTCAACAAATAGAATACGTCAAAGACCATAAAAAAAAAACATTTTTAGGTGAATTGTTGGCCTTCTGGAAAGTATGTTATTTTACTGTACATGTACTCAATACTTGTTAGGGGCTCATTTTGCTTTAATTACTTCCTCAATTCGGCGTGGCATGGATGTGATCATTTTGTGGCACTGCTGAGGTTGGTATGGAAGCCCAGGTTTCTTTGATAGTTGCCTTCAGCTCATCTGCATTTTTTGGTCTCTTTGTTTCTCATTTTCCTCTTGACAATACCCATTAGATTCTCTATGGGGTTCAGGTCTGTGAGTTTGCTAGCCAGTCAAGCACACAAACACCATGGTAATTTAACCAACTTTTAGTGCTTTTGGCAGTTTGGCCAGGTGCCAAATCCTGCTGGAAAATGAAATCAGCATCTGCATAAAGCTTTTCAGCAGAAGGAAGCATGAAGTGCTCCGAAATTTATTTGTAAACGGGTGCAGTGACGTTGGTTTTCAAAAAACATGGACCAACACCAGCAGATGACATTTCACCCCAAATCATCACAGACTGTGGAATCTTAACACTGGACTTCAAGCAACTTGCTATGAGCTTCTCCACCCTTCCTCTGGACTCTAGGACCTTGGTTTCCAAATTGAATACAAAACTTGCTCTCATCTGAAGAGGACTTTGGACCACAACCAGTCCAGTTCTTCTTCTCCTTAGCCAACGTAAGACACCTCTGACGTTGTCTGTGATTCAGGAGTGGCTTAACAAGAGCAATACGACAACTGTAGCCAAATTCCTACACACGTCTGTGTGTGGTGGCTCTTGATCCTTGACCCCAGCCCAGCCTTCTTGTAAGTTCAACATCAAATTCAAAAAAAAATTGAATCGATTTTGCTTGACAATCCTCATAAGTCTGCGGTTCTCTCGGTTGGTTGTGCATCTTTTTTCTTCCACACTTTTTCCTTCCACGCAACTTTCTGTTAACATGCTTGGAGCAGCACTCTGTGAACAGCCAGCTTTTTTGGCAAATGAATGTTTGTGGCTACCCTCCTTGTGAAGGGTGTCAATGATTGGCTTCTGACAACTGTCAGATCATCAGTCTTCCCCATGATTATGTAGCCTATTAAACCAAACTGAGAGACCATTTTGAAATGCTCAGGAAACCTTTGCAGGTGTTTTGATTTGATAGCTGATTGCATGTCACCATATTCTAATTTGTTTGAGATAGTGAATTGGTGGGTTTTTGTTTAATGTGAGCCAAAATCATCACAATTAAAAAGAACCAAAGACTTAAACTACTTCTGTGTGCATTGAATTTATTTATTACATAAGTTTTACAATTTGTTTTGAATTACTGAAATAAATGAACTTTGCCACAACATTCTAATTTATTGAGATGCACCTGTAATATATACTACACATTTTTTTTTTTTTACAGAAGCCTCTAACCATTGAAGTACATGAAGTTTGTTAAATAGACAAAACAGTACATATTCACCTTGATTTTACCAATGAGTGTGTCATCCTGTGGTACTCTTGAACTGATTGCAATGACAACGTCAACATAACCATTTCCATCTAGTTTGATTCCAGAGCAGGTGGACGACAGCAACATCCATAATAAGACAAACACCGTTCTTGAGTCCATAGCTGCGGAGTGTAGATCAACAGCAACTCCTGAACCCTGTTTTGAACATGGAAGGTCAAATTACTTCAAATACTAAGGTCATAGATAAGAGGATCCTTTACTGCATGGCCTGATATTATCAATGCAAATTTCTTTCAGGAACTATCAGTAAAAAAACCTGTCATCACATGTACAGGCCACATGTTTTACTGGGCACTAATATTTTATTCTGGTTTTGCCATTGCATTTATTTATTAATTTCTATGCGGCCTCTCTGTTGATATGCATAATGCATAAGTTTATAGAAGTTTTTGTCTGTATGGTAAATATTGTGTTTTGTGAGGTGTTTGGTGCAGAAATCAACTTCGCAAGGAACCGCCCCACTTAATAAATGCCGTGCTATACTAGCCAACTCATCTCATATAGTTCATGATTTTATTAGTACAGTGTATTAGCTGTTTCCCTCCTCATCCTATATCAACTTCCTATTGATTAAATTATCCTGTATTTAAATCAATGAACTGAGGGAAAGTCAAAATACAGGGAACCCATTAGTAATTAATAAAGAATTATCAAATAATTCTGCAGGAATTACTTAGAACCTGAAACAGTATTCTAAAGTGAAAATATAGGGAACCCATTAGTAATCAAACTCCTTTAACAAGCAATTTAGGTATCAAACGTTAAACATTTAAAAAGCATCATATTAACCGTCTCTGTTACCCATTCACCGGGGGGGGGGGGGTAATGTTGCTGGGTCTCTGTGGAGCTGGCTCATGTTCGGAAGGCCGGGTTAACCGCGAACCTCAGACTCAAATCACAAAGAAATGTTTTTCATGATCCATTTGTCAACTCACCTGCTCATATCTGGCTAAATTACATAGAATCTGTCGACACTTGAAACGTGCAAACTAATTTATATTTTAGCAAATGATTATTGTAAATTATAATCAAATTTATGTTCATGACTGTCAGTTTATTTGTGACTAAATCTGCTGTAAAAAGTGTATGTGTAACATACAGATTTTATCAAATAATTTGCTGATTTTCTGTCTGAGTTAGTGCTAGCTGCAGATAAAGTCTTAATTGATGGTGATTTAATATCCATGTTGATAATGAAAAAAAAGATGCATTGGGATCAGCATTCACAGACATTCTGAACTCTATTAGGGTTAGACAACACGTGTCAGGACCTACTCATTGTCAAAATCATACTGTAGATTTAATACTGTCACATGGAATTTATGTTGATGGTGTTGAAATTATGCTGCCAAGCGATGATATCTCAGATCATTGTCTAGTCTTGTGCAAACTTCATATAGCCAAAACTGTAAATTCTGTTCCTTGTTACAAGTATGGTAGAACCATCACTTTTACCACAAAATTACTTTTACGCTTAGGTAAGATTAAGGAAAAACAGCTTGACACCCTGGTATATGACACAATCGCACCCTAAGAGAGCAGCCGGACATGAGCGCAGCTGGAGGAAACAAAACTAAGGGAGTTTGTGGCATGTGGGAAAGTACCCGATCCTACAGAAAAGTTTAAAAACTGCTAATCTGATACTTTTCGTTCTCTTTTAGCAGAAAACAAACAAAAACATAACCCCAGGGTATTTTATTCAATACAGTGGTTAATAACAAAAAATAAAGCACCAACAGGCATTAGCAATTTCCCTTCAGCACAGCAGTAATGACTTTAAGGAACTTTCTTTAAATTCCAGATTGAGAGTATTGAGAACATTGAACCATGCAGCTGCAGCTCGTATCCCCCACGTCAGACAGTGCACTATAGATCGCCTGAGGAACAATTCCACGCATTCTCTACTATAGGAGAGGAAGAATTGCATAAACTTGTTAAATCTTCTAAACCAACAACATGTATGTTAGACCTTATTTCATCTAAGCTACTAAAAGAGGTGTTTTCAGAAGTCATAGATCCTCTTCTGACTGTTATTAATTTGTCATTGTCATTAGGATATGTTCCCAAAACCTTCAAATTGGCTGTTATTCCTCTCATTAAAAAAACACAACTTGACCCCAAAGATCTAGTTAATTACAGACCGATCTTGAATCTCCCTTTTCTGTCAAAGATACTGGAAAAGGTAATATCCTCACAATTATATTCCTTCTTATAGAAAAATGGTATCTGTGAGGATTTCAAGTCAGGATTTAGACCATATCATAGTAAAGAGACTGCTCTCATCAGAGTTACAAATAACCTGCTCTTATCACTGATCATGGTTTGTATCCTCTCATTAGTGCTACAGGGGCGGAGGGAGAAACTGGTCTTAGTGCTCGTTCGACCTATTGACCACAACAATTCTTTTGAATAGACTAAAAACTTTGGTTGCATTAGTGTAGTGCATACGCATGGTTCAAATCGTAACTTATCTGACGCATCAATTCTATCGTTATTTTGTATAGCGCCTTTTACGATACACATAGTTTGCAAAGCAACTTTACAGCAATTAGGTTTCTACAATTTTACTGGTACTTAACAGTTGTGACTGTTCATTTTTATGCATAGTGGCAGAAATGTCAGAAAAATTTTGAAGGGCCACACCCTCCAAAAAAGTTGTTGACAGAGGTCACATAAAGGGACAAGGCTATAGATATCCCAACTCCCCTGTGTTGAAAAAACTGCAAAGGCTGGGTTAGGGTAATGTTTTGAAGCATAGGGTGCTTACCAAAGACTAGCCCTTAATAGAATTATGGTTGCTTGCTTTTTACGTTATCGTTCACATAATTGTTTTAACATGTCATGTTTTTTTTCTCAGCTAATATTACCCTTATTATTATGCTGATATTGTATATTGTCATTTGGTGCAACTGTGAACCAAAGCCATTGCTGCTCATTTTTTTGTATCCTTTTGTCCCCAGGCTGGGCCATTTGGCTGTGATGAATGGCGACATCACAGGTGGATTAACGGATCTCCTGACAGCTCCATGGACCTTTCTTAGTGGCTGGAGCACTTGAATAGCCGGTTTACTGCTGGTTCGCATGTTATGGTGGGTGAAAATTTCATTGTGCTGTGCAAGTGAAGGTTGTATTCACTCCCCAAAGTCCCCCTGCCTGCCAAATGGGTGTCCCAACCCGACATGTGATCTTTTGATGGTGCTCCAGTGTACACACCTTGAACCAAACTGGGAATGCAAGTCCACAATCAATTCAAATTTGATTTCCTGGTTTTGGTTATAATCTGCAGGAACTTGAAACATTAAACAGTTCAAATCTTCCCAACCAGCAGAAAGTAAATGCTTGATTAGGAAAGAATATGCATGTGTTTTAAAAACTATGTAATCATCTTTATTACCATAGTGTCCAGTGGGCCTCCTAAGAACTTTCAACGATATTGTATTTAGCACCCAATTTCATTATTGCAAAAATCAAGTTATGCTTTATGATTTTTTTATGTTTTTATAATAACATTAACCAAACATAAATTGAATATGTTTTTAAATCTTGCAGTCATGAATTTGCATGGTCACACATTATGTAAATCCTTTCAGCTGTCTCTTTAGCTGGACAGTTTTTAGTGCATCAAGTTTGTTTGTTTCAGATGGCAAACCATGATATCCCCTGTAAAGATCTAAACTCAGTTTCCTATTTGACCTATTTTCTGATAGAAGAGATACAGAAACTGTACCGTCTAATCTGTTACAGATATTCATTAAACAATTACATTGATCATTGATGCCCCCCCGGTGGCCTTTTTCACATTTTGAAACTTGTTTAGAGTTTTGGTTTTGCTATCTACTGTGGACTGTATATTTTAATTAAATTTTTAGTTATGTTTTATTTTATAATCCTTATTTATATAGCCTAGTTAGTGTATCGGATTAAATATTTTAAAAATTTCACACTTGTTTTATTGCATGAACGTCTCCCCTCTACTATTATTTTCCCCCCCCCCCCCAATACTAGATTTGTGATCTTTTTCTAATTGCTTTAAAACTTAGGCACAACAAAAAGCCCTTAAACTGTGCAATAATTTTGGATGTGTATTTTAATGATTTACTCATTGTGTGACTGTCTCTCTTTTTAGGAACTATTTATTTTACTTGTTATAATGGTACGTATCTCCAAAACCTGCCGTAAATGGGTTTCATATGAGGTATGCTATAGTTGGGATGTGTCCTATAATACCGACCGTTATTTTGTTCTACCTTATTAAAAAAGGGATTCTTATAGCCTCTGAAGTGCACTAATGTTTTGTGTTCTCCAAACACTGCATTTTTTCATATATGACTGCCATTGTTCTTTTTTCTACTTATAGAAATTAGGTCTTTATACTTATGAATAGGAATAATGTTCACATCTCCAAACTGCACATATAGTAATGATTTGGTTGGGGTCTTTGAGTTAAGATTTGGTCATTAATTGTTCTATTTTTAGTACGTTATGTCTCTATTGCTTCTAAAGTTAAATAAATAAATATTATTCCTCATAGACGTGATTTGGTTTTTCAAATTATGTTTTCACACAGTCCTCATCTCCATTCCTCGTGAGATGATGACTGTGATGAACGTCGTTTTTTCCACTAAAATTTGATGTGCCACCATCCTCAGTTTCTTACATCAACATAACAAATATCTGGTGTGCAAAAACAAGGCGGCACTACATGCAAATTTTTAAGAATAGCATGCAGAATGTATAGTCGCCAGTGGCGATCTCAGTAAAATATCACTCGCAATCATTGCATATTTTGGCTATACCCCCCTGTTTTAGGTCGCATCTGGAGCAGATTATTTAAAGTATATTATATTAACCTTTTGTTTGAGCATCGTAACTCAGAGGTTGTTGGTGTTTGATCTTCAATTTTGATAAACGGTACCACATTTGGATGTGTACTCTAAGCCGAGTTAATGTCAAATACAAGAGTTCCGGTGTTTACATACCACTTACTGTTTGGGGTGAATTGTGTACACCGGCTGAGGATAGATGCAACAATGAGAGGTCATTTGCTGAAATAAGACCCACATTCCAATTTTGAAGCAAAAGAATAATTCTTGAATAAAGTGAACTTTCAAGTGACAAAACATCATATGTGTTCTTTTCGGACTTAATGGAGCAGAAACAATTGCGTGTGTGTGTGTGAGTGAGTGTGTGTGTATGCCTACTGATTCTGTCACATACAGTCACTATAGGACCCTTTGAATCAAAGTGTTGCATTAATTTTACAGATGCCGCTTTTCATCAGCACTGGGGCACAGACCCCGCCATCAAAAGTTTTTCTCAATATTTTGATATTTTTTCTAGGCCACTGTTTATGATATATAATTGTAATTTATGCAGTATGGCGTTGTTAATAAGCTGCACGTGAAATAGGATTGTCTAGTGTCGCCGTCACTCCCCCACCACCCCCCCAACCACCCACCACGCATGTAACTCTTAAGTGCGTTAGTGAAGATATCCGCTGAATCACCTACATCACGAACCGTCGGCCTTCAGACCTTTTTGCAAACCTGTTTAGATCAAGAGTGATCATTAGCGCAGCTAGTTCTGATTTCCACAGCTCCAGAAAAAACAAACAATATGATTGCCGAAATCTTGCCAGCAGTATTCTGAGGTCTAATCTCATCTCACCAGAATTATCAGTATATTTCCATGGGGGCACCGGTATACATATTTTCACACATTAAAGGTCTAGCGTGGCTCTTCTTAACCAAAAAAAAAAAAAAAAAAAAAACCCTATGCTTGAGTAAATTGCCCTGACTTAATATTAGGTGCGTAGTATTCTCCAGTGATTGTCCCCAATGTTTTGCTCATATTTTTTTCTGTTTCTTTTGATTACTTGTAAAAGTTGAACATTATAAATGTGCACACTTTATTCACAATTCCATGAGACTCAACACTAGGTACTCCGATACAGCATGTGGCAGTAACGAGGTCACTATGTAATGTTATTCAACCACAAGCGGGAGCAGAAATCCCACTAGGCAGCAAATGTGACCGTTTTCTATTATGAACTTGCAGTCTTCCACCAGGGGGCGCGTGGTGGCCCAGAAAGCCGACTCGATCATTGAGCTACAGCCAAATCTCAAGGTTTGTTTTGTGTTACGGTGGCCATTTGTGCACCTAAATGAATAAGTGTCAAATTGACATTCAGTCCACAATCCTACACGATAAACAAAATATAAATCCGCAATAGTAATCCCTATACGATTATATACAAAAACAAAAGGAAGTCATCAGAAACGACTGTCATTGGTCCATCCTCATCAGCGCTGTGAAAAGTAACAATCATCACGTGACAACGCCGTCTACATTACCAATTTCAGTAACGCTCTGAAACAATAATTTACACTAGAAAAACGAAACGTGCGATCCTTAAAATCTGTTACATTTAAAATAGAAAGTTAACAGTCACGATAATTTTACACCTATCGTTTCTGACCAATTAGAGACATCGTTCGGACCGTTAATCCCAGCCTGTGTTGGGCTCGTGCGTCATGCTAATAGCCGTTCTATCCGCTCATTTGTTTCTATGAGAAATCAAGAGGGAAAAGGCTGAGTATGAAGTAAACAGATGTTCTCAGTGTCTTGATAACATTCCAAACCTTTCACAATCAACAACCACCTAAATGTTTTTCGCAGTCTGTCATCTGGCGAGTTCAGCGCGTTTCGGCCGATGCGGAGGCGTTTTCCATGAATCCCTGCTGCACTACAGTATGTGCAGGAGGCCTACAACTTAACAGGTCTGTGTGGACTGAGCTGTAATCTCTGTGAATGCTTTATGCTTATGGTGTTGAGGTTTATACTGAGTGCCACTTGATTGAATAATTACTAGGCCTAATAATGCATATATGTACAATAATGATTTGACATTTGGTACAAATGTCTGAGATTACTAGTCAATAATGCTTCTCTTTGGTGTATTTCCTTATAAATGTTATGATTGAGAACCATTTTTATGATCAATTTTAACATATAAATTAATTTAATATCTTAAAGTCACCATAAAATAAAAATAAACAACTCTTTTATTATTATTATAAATGATTTATCAATGTATTATTATTATATTCATAATCTTCAGTCAGAAAACACTAACTCCCAGCAGCATCTCTTCTCTGATGATTTGTGCGCTGGGGGGTGAGGGCGGCACAATAATGAAACAGCTGGGTCCAGAAGTAAAAACCTCATTTATTTTCTGCATAGGGAAAGTGTTTTTTTTTTTTTACGATAACTTATAAACCTTTAAAGGGGTCATATGATGCTATTTTAAAGATCATTATTTTGTGTATTTGGTGTAACAAAATATGTTGACATGTGAATGTTAAAAAAACACATTCTTTTTCAAATACTGACATTATTGTAGGTCCTCTATGCCCCAACTCTCTCAAACACATCGTTTTTAACAAAGCCCCCTCCTTTGACAAGCGCAGTCTGATTGGCCAGCTGACCCAGTGCATTGTGATGGGCCGAACACCAAAAGCACTCGTCGGAAATGTAACGCCTCTTACAATAATCGCAGCTTCAGCTTTCAAAGTAAATATCAGAATCAGAATGAGTTTTTATTGCCAGGTATGTTTACACATATGAGGAATTTGTTTTCATGACAGAAGCTCCACAGTGTAACAGAACAAAAACACAGATAATAAAAAATAGAAAAATTAATGATCAAGTACACTAAGGATAAAAATATACAAAGCGGACAATTGTATGTACAGGTATATAACAATAGACAGTTGTTTGTACAGGTATATTATGTGCAAATTTTAGGTGTAGGCTGAGTATGAGTGTTAGCTAAATAAGTGTATGAGTGAATAAATAGTGTGTGTTCCACAGTAATTGTCAAGTGTTCATGAGATGGATGACCTGAGCGAAGAAACTGTTCCTGTGTCTGGCCGCTCTGGTGCGCAGTACTCTGTAGCGTCGACCAGATGGCAACAATTCAAAGAGGGAGCGTGCTGGATGTGAAGGGTCCAGAGTGATTCTGCCAGCCCTTTTGCTCACTCTAGACGAGTACAGTTCTTGGAGAGAAGGGAAGGTTGTACAAATGATTCGCTCAGCAGTACGGACTACCCTCTGAAGTCTTCTGAGCTCAGATTTGGTAGCTGAGCTGAACCAAACAGTTATAGAAGTGCAGAGGACAGACTCAATAATGGCAGAGTAGAACTGTTTAAGCAGCTCCAGTGGCAGGTTGAATTTCCTCAGCTGGCGAAGGAAGTACAACCTCTGCTGGCCTTTTTCACAATGGAGTCAATGTGAGTGTACCACTTCAGGTCCTGAGAGATTGTGGGGCCCAGGAACCTGAATGACACCACTGCAGTCACAGTGCTATCCATGATGGTGAGTGGGAGGAGTGCAGAGGGGTTTCTCCTGAAGACCACGGTCATCTCCACAGTTTTTAGCATGTTGAGCGCCAAGTTGTTGAGACTGCACCAGACAGACAGCTCTTTAACCTCCTGTCTGTAAGCAGACTCGTCACCGTCCTGAAGGAGGCCGATGAGTGTGGTGTCGTCTGCCAACTTAAGGAGCTTGACAGAGGGGTCAGTAGAAGTGCAGTCGTTGGCGTAGAGGGAGAAGAGCAGTGGGGAGAGAACACAACCCTGAGGAGCTCAGGGTGAGAAGGTGCTGGATGTGTATTTTACCAGCATCACTAGCTGCTGCCTGTCTGTCAGAAAGCTGTTGATCCACTGACAGACGGATGTGGGCACGGAGAGCTGAGATAGTTTTTGGGCAGGAGGAGGTTTGGGATGAGGGTGTTAAAGGCCGAGCTGAAGTCCAAGAACAGGATACTCACATAAGTCCCTGGTCTGTCTAGATGTTGCAGAACAAAATGTAGTCCCATGTTTACTGCATCGTCCACAGACCTGTTTGCTCTGTAGGCAAACTGAAGAGGATCCAGCAAGGGTCCAGTGATGTCCTTCAGGTGGGCCAGCACCAGTCTTTCAAAAGACTTCATGACCACAGACGTTAGAGCCACAGGTCTGTAGTCATTAAGTCCAGTAATTTTGGGTTTCTTTGGGACGGGGATGATGGTGGAGCGTTTGAAGCATGAAGGGACTTCGCACAGATCCAGTGATCTGTTGAAGATCTGTGTGAAGATGGGGCCAGCTGGTCAGCACAGAATTTCAGACAGACTGATGTAACACAGTCTGGGCCTGGTGCTTTTCTCCTTTCTGCTTCCGGAAGACCTGGCGCACCTCGTCTTCACTGATCTGAATTGCAGGTGTGGGGGAGAGGGGGGTTGCTGGAGGTGTGAATGGTTGTGTGGAGAGGTGTTCAGGGCGGGTGTGGGGTGTCTTTTCAAACCTGCAGTAGAACTCGTTCAGATCGTCTGCCAGGTGTTGATTCTCCACAGTGTGGGGGATGGTGTCTTGTAGTTGGTGATTCCTTTTAGACTTTTCCACACTGATGCCAAGTCACTGGAAGAGAATTTAATCCTTATTTTTCCAGAATAATTCCTCTTTGACACTCTGATCTCCTTTCCAGTGTGTATTTAGCCTGTTTATACCAGCCATTATCCTCCTTCCTGTGAGTATCTTCTTTGGCCTGAAGGAGCTGTCTGAGTTTTGCAGTGAACCATGGTTTGTCATTGTTGTAGGTTAAATGAGTCCTGGTAGGAATGCACATATCTTCACAGAAACTGATATAAGATGTTACAGTCTCTGTGAGCTCGTCCAGATCGGTGGCAGCAGATTCAAAAACACTCCAATCAGTGAATTCAAAACAGGTTTGTAGATCCCGCTCTGCTTCATTAGTCCATCTCTTTACAGTCCTTAATACAGGTTTAGCTGATTTCAGTTTCGGCCTGTAGGTCGGTATAAGATGAACCAAAAAGTGATCAGAGGACAGTTAAATAATGTTCGTTGTTTTCCATCGTTCAAGCCCGAAGGGCACAGAGTGCGCGACGTGACAGACCAGTGATGATGCAGTACACAAGGCTCGGTAAGACAGTGACTGTTTCTATGATTTCTGACAGGCTGTCCACTCTCCTGTGATGGACCCTGTTCCCATCTCAACAACACAAACAAACAACACACACAAGCACACCAATGACACGTTACTCTGCGCTGTGCGGCAAAACCCGCATTTGAACGGTCAATAGCAAATACTTAAAATAATAACAAAAGATACTTACAGTTGCTGATTCAGAAGCGCCATATTGTCATAGTAAAGTCGGAATTTACCCTTTTTTTTTTAGAACCTTTTTGCACAGCCAGCCTTGTATTCTTCTAGGTTAAAAAAACTGTCGTCAATAAAATGCGTTGCACAAATTCGAAAATCTGGGTTGTGCTGTTCTGATGTAAATAAATCTTAACCAATGATTCATAAATGCATCTACTTCCGGAAGGCCAAACAAAATGCTTTTGCTTTCGCACTGAATCACAAGGCGTCTCCCTGACATGCTGCTTCAACAATAACTGCGGATACTGAAACCACGCCTTCTTTCTTTGAATGCACATTTGGGCGGCATTATGCTAATATTTCCACATAGTGACGTAGATATGTGGGGACGTGTTAGAACGAGGCATTTTAGGTAGGTGTGGCTGACTCTTAACTTTTATAAAGAATATCTCTTTGGATTTGAGGCTTTTGTCTTTGCAACTTTACAGATCTTCTTTATGCACCAAGAGCTTGTAACACTCCAAAGAGAAAGGAAAACTTGAAATCGCATCATGACCCCTTTAAATAAATAGTTTTATATTTCACCTTTGTTTTCAATATGATTATGTCGTTCTTCATGGGATTGTAATCCTTTCCCTCACTAAAGCCATCAAGTACAGTATTTTACCTTTGTCTTTTTTGTCTGGTTTTCAAATACATTTTTGCTTCAAATAAGCATTTGTAATGTTGTGATTCTTGTGATATATATATATTTCTTCTTATTCGAGATGCAGTTTCACACAGATATTAGTCACAATAGCAAAGAAAAAATGCTCTTATTTTCTGTTTCATGTCGACTTTAATATTTAGTTCACATGATGAGTATCAATAGTTTGACATCGTAAAGGGCCAGTCACACAGAATGTGCTTTTTCATGTTTAAAAAATGCGAGACACATGGCAGTTTAAAAAAAAGTGTGCGTTCAAAAGACGTGACACAGTCAAACATGACCATCTTGTGAATCTTAATGTAGAGAAACTATGGAAAAGCAGTGCAGTGCAATGCAGAAATGTGTTTGGTGTAAACAGCCGCTAATAGTGCAAATCTGAAATATTGTACATCATAATGTTTACAGGTTTTGAATTTTTAAAAATACTAAGACTTAAGTTAATGCTTTTTAAATGCGTTTAAAATGATCATCTAAATGATTTCTTTAATCTACCTTCTTTCTGAAGTGGGTTGCAAGTTTAGTGGCCTCAAACAGGGAGGAGACCATGAACCTCAACGAGAAGAAGCCCAACAAGTGGTGGACAGAACCGGACACGTTTGCCATGCTGGCCCTCATAGAGCAGATGGATCTGGTCCACGAGCTGGATAAGAAGCGTCAGCGCAACGAATCCCTCTTCCGACGCCTCAGGCTGAGTCTGGCAAAGCGAGGAATCCACTTCACTGTCACCCAAATCCGAAACCGTTGGAAGAGTCTCAAACACAAGTACCGTAAGATCAAACTGGCCAGCTACCGAAGTCCAGCCGCTCGCCTCTCTGCCATCGAGTCTTTCCGCTACTTCCATATGCTGGATCACATGTTGGTGCGCAGACCGAAGACGGGAGGCAGGGAGGACGACCTCACAGATGCTCACGCCCTGCTAGGACGGTCACTCATGGACCTGGATGACCATGCAGACAGTACTGCTTCCCATTGGCTTTTTGCATGACTTATTTGCCTGTATGCACTGCATTAAAGGAGTAGTTCATCTTAAAATTCAAATAGCCATACTCACCCTCATTCCAAACCTGTATGACTGACTTTCTTCTGTGGAGCACAAAATGAAAGGTTAGAAAGGGAAGCTGAATGTTGACGTTGCTCCATTCAATGATTGTGAGGACAGATGTTGTGAGGCTCAATGAAAACATCAGAAAAGTGGTCCATATAGTGCACTATATCCCAAATCTTCTGAAGTGTTCACAAAATTCACTTGTATTTTAATATAGTGTGTCTTTGTAGGCGAATAAGCTTGTAAAACCTAATTTTAGCGAACACAGAAGAAAAAAGTCAAATGGGTTTTGAACTGATTGGCTAAATAAATTATGCCAGAATTTTCATTTTTGGGTGAACTATGCCTTTTTTCCCCTGGAGATATGGATGTCTTATAGCATCATTCATCCTCAATTAGTTTAGCTAATTTAACATTAGACATGGTGGAAACCCAGTCATATATTTTCTGTAAGTAAAACTGTATATAGTTATACAGTTTTGCTCAAGGTTTTCGTGGATGGTGGAATTTCACACGGAATTTTACAGAATCTAATTTGGCTAGACTTGACATGCAGCCGTTGACACCAACCAAAAAAAAGATATGGGAATCATTTTCTCCTCCTGATTATTATAAACGGATTAGCCTTATTTAATTAATCTAATTTTGCAGTCATTCATTTCTTTCCATAATATCTGTGGCCCGCCAGTTGAGAATCACTGGCTTATACAATATATTAATGTTATCAGCAACTCTGTATTATTGGCTTGTTTTCAGTGTATTAGTTGGACTTCTCTTTTACACACTCAAATTCTGTCATTTACTCACCATCGTCATGACTTTTTCTATCCTGTGTGGACTTAAAAGAAGATATTTTGAGAAATGTCTTAAGAAAGGTTTTTTTTGTCCATACAGTGGAAGTCAAAGTTCTAAAAAGTTCTCAACATTCCCAAATATCTTCACTAAGGAAAGACACAAGTTTGGAACCACATGAGGGTGAGAAAGTGATGACGGAATTTTCATGAGGTTTTGTCCTGTTGATCTCCTCTTCCAGGTCCTTGGCCTGAAGGCATAATCCCTAAATCTGAGCCTGAGAGCATGTCTTCTAAACTTGAACCTGATGTTGATGACAGTCTGAATCCAGATGACGTGGCTGGTTCTGAGCCTCCAAGCTGGGCTGTAGGACCAGATGAAGTTATGACCCTGGGCTTGTCAGGAGAATACCTCTATGCAGTGAAGACCGAGCCACCAACCCTATGCACTCCCAACAGCACAGAAAGTACAAGAGACGCTGTTGACTTCAGCTACAATGATTTCCCAGGTGACATATGGCGCTTTTCCATTGCGTGGTACGACTCGGCTCGGCACGGTTCGGCTCGGCACGGTTTGCGTTTCCACTGCAGTTCAGTACCGCTTTAGAGTGGGCGGGATTATTCACATGTCGTTATAGTTGCGCCGCCTGTACTACCACGACTCCTAAAAAAAAACGTTTTCATTCCGCGTCGCCCCATCAAGCTCTTGCTGGATCCGCTCCTCTGCTATCAACGAGAGGAACGTCTGTTCTTCCGCAACAGACAACAAAACTTTTTGGTTGTTTTAAAAAGGTGCGCTCGTTCCAATGGCTGTGCTGATTTAAATCTAGCGGTTCTTTTGTGTTTGTGTCGCAAGTTCAGTGACGCAGGTAGTGACGATTCTCTCCGGCCAATCTGTGATCAGCAGAGTTTACGCGTCACATTTTGCTAACGGTACGGTTCACTTGGAACTTCAACCGAGGTGGTACTAAAAAAAGTACCAGGTACTGTACCCAGTGGAAAACCCCCAAAAAGTGAACCGTACCGAGCCGTACCATGCAGTGGAAAAGCACCAATACTGGTTCAGTTCTCTCTGGTACAACAACCAAAAGCACCTCACGAGTCACAGTTCTTGTTTTATCCCAGCAGGAACTTCTGAAGAGACTAGCAGCCTGATCCTCCAGCAGCTAACCATCCTGAACCACCGGCTTGGAGAACAGCTGGCCGAGCAGAGAGCCTTCCACTGCAGCATGCTGGGAATGATGGATCGCCAGATCCAGGTCCTGGAGCAGCTCTCCAATTTCACCAGGAACCACCAATCCAAGCTTGAGATGCCGGACACGGACTCTTCAGTCAATCCAAATGTGCATGAAGCTCAAACGCAGACTTCTGAGCCATATCCCACGTTCCTCATGCCCAAAAGCGAACCAGCAGCTGCTCCTTGGAAGGTCTCCCTCTTGGAAGTCCACAAGAGGTCAACACACAGTGACACTGAGACTCCTCAAACCCCGGAAGGGTGCAAAGCAAACACCTCTAGCCCACCTTCTTTAGAGATTTCGTCCTCAACCAAGAACGCTATTGTGCTGAATGGATTGTGTAAGCACGATTGAGTGCTGCTTGATTGGGACGTTACACATTCAGTAGGAAGAACAAAAGTCTTTTGTTCTGTAGATGTTTCAGGTGGTGGTCTGATCTGAAACATCTACATATGCGTTTTTCAGTTTCATAGGAAAGTATTCAGTGCTCTGATGTTTTAATCAGTAACACTTTTTGAGAAATAGAACAATAGACTCATTATTTATTTACTTTGGTTTGTTTGCCAACTAACACTCGATGTGAATCTTAGATGGTAAGTAACTTAACAGTGACCGTTTCAAAATTGCAGTTCGGACCAAGGTAGCTTTATGTCTGTAATCATCTTGCATTATCTGAGAAAAAAGTGGGTTATTGGTAAGCTTAAAGTTGTGTAAAATATCAGTTTCTTCCAATTAGGTTTGGGACACACTTTTAAGGCTGATTTTAACTAAATAAGGTGTGTTATGAATTTCATCATCTAATCTGAACTCCTATGTGGTTAAGTATGAATTTATAAATCTGTTAATTTCAATAACTGCTTGCCTCTTATTATAAAGTAATATTTCACTGATATGTGTCATAGTATTTTTGACATGCTAAATCAATCAGCGTTGGGATGTAACGCCACTAAGTCCAGCAATCTTACTAGTACATACAGAAATTACATTTATGTTAAACTATGGGTATTGTCAAAATGTTACTCAAAAGTCATAAAGTGCTAAAAACATGCTCGAGTATAAGAAAGAAAAAAAAAAGTCAATTTAACATGTAATATCATACTTAAGTAGGGCAAACTTATTTTTATATGGCTTTGAAATTGTCACAATATCCAGACTATATGGGGTCAGTTAGATGTTTTAATTATTTAAAAATAAGCCTCCTGTGCTCACTTGATGCTCATTTGATTAAAAAAAAAATACAGTAACACGGTAATATTGTGATATATCACAATAAACTTAATAATGACCTTTACAGTCTTTTGGGTCAAGACAAATCTGATAAAAAAATACAGTAACATGGTAATATTGTGATATATCACGGTAATATTGTGATATATCACAAACTTAATAATGAACTTTACAGTCATTTGGGTCAGAGACGAAATCTGATAAAAAAAATACAGTAACACGGTATTATTGTGATATGTCACAATAAACATAATGAACTTTACAGTCGTTTGGGTCAGAGACGAAATCTGATAAAAAAAAATACAGTAACACGGTAATATTGTGATATATCACGGTAATATTGTGATATATCACAATAAACTTAATAATGAACTTTACAGTCGTTTGGGTCAGAGACGAAATCTGATAAAAAAATACAGTAACACGGTAATATTGAACTTTACAGTCGTTTGAATCAGAGACGAAATCTGATAAAAAAATACAGTAACACGGTAATATTGTGATATATCACGGTAATATTGTGATATATCACAATAAACTTAATAATGAACTTTACAGTCGTTTGGGTCAGAGACGAAATCTGATAAAAAATACAGTAACACGGTAATATTGTGATATATCACGGTAATATTGTGATATATCACAATAAACATAATGAACTTTACAGTCGTTTGAGTCAGAGACGAAATCTGATAAAAAAAATACAGTAACACGGTAATATTGTGATATATCACGGTAATATTGTGATATATCACAATAAACATAATGAACTTTACAGTCGTTTGAGTCAGAGACGAAATCTGATAAAAAAATACAGTAACACGGTAATATTGTGATATGTCACAATAAACTTAATGAACTTTACAGTCGTTTGGGTCAGAGACGAAATCTGATAAAAAAAATACAGTAACACGGTATTATTGTGATATGTCACAATAAACTTAATGAACTTTACAGTCGTTTGGGTCAGAGACGAAATCTGATAAAAAAAATACAGTAACACGGTATTATTGTGATATGTCACAATAAACTTAATGAACTTTACAGTCGTTTGGGTCAGAGACGAAATCTGATAAAAAAAATACAGTAACACGGTATTATTGTGATATGTCACAATAAACTTAATGAACTTTACAGTCGTTTGGGTCAGAGACGAAATCTGATAAAAAAAATACAGTAACACGGTATTATTGTGATATGTCACAATAAACTTAATATTGAACTTTACAGTCATTTGGGTCAGAGACGAAATCTGATAAAAAAAATACAGTAACACGGTAATATTGTGATATATCACAATAAACTTAATAATGAACTTTACAGTCATTTGGGTCAGAGACGAAATCTGATAAAAAAAATACAGTAACACGGTAATATTGTGATATGTCACAATAAACTTAATAATGAACTTTACAGTCGTTTGGGTCAGAGACGAAATCTGATAAAAAATACAGTAACACGGTAATATTGTGGGATATATCACGGTGACGAGGTTTGGGTGTAGGTATTCCACAATGGGCTCGCTTGGGTAAGAGATGCACTTACAAGTCATTTGGGTCAGAGACGGCAATGTCTTAAAAATACAGTAACAGGAATATTGTGATATATCACGGTAATATTGTGATATATCACAATAAACTTAATAATGAACTTTACAGTCGTTTGCGTCAGAGACGAAATCTGATAAAAAAAATACAGTAACACGGTAATATTGTGATATATCACAAACTTAATAATGAACTTTACAGTCATTTGGGTCAGAGACGAAATCTGATAAAAAATACAGTAACACGGTAATATTGTGATATATCACGGTAATATTGTGATATATCACAATAAACTTAATAATGAACTTTACAGTCGTTTGGGTCAGAGAACAAATCTGATAAAAAAATACAGTAACACGGTAATATTGTGATATGTCACAATAAACTTAATAATGAACTTTACAGTCGTTTGGGTCAGAGACGAAATCTGATAAAAAAAATACAGTAACACGGTAATATTGTGATATATCACGGTAATATTGTGATATATCACAATAAACTTAATAATGAACTTTACAGTCATTTGGGTCAGAGACGAAATCTGATAAAAAATACAGTAACACGGTAATATTGTGATATGTCACAATAAACTTAATATTGAACTTTACAGTCATTTGGGTCAGAGACGAAATCTGATAAAAAAAATACAGTAACACGGTAATATTGTGATATATCACGGTAATATTGTGATATGTCACAATAAACTTAATGAACTTTACAGTCGTTTGGGTCAGAGACGAAATCTGATAAAAAAAATACAGTAACACGGTATTATTGTGATATGTCACAATAAACTTAATGAACTTTACAGTCGTTTGGGTCAGAGACGAAATCTGATAAAAAAAATACAGTAACACGGTAATATTGTGATATATCACAATAAACTTAATAATGAACTTTACAGTCGTTTGGGTCAGAGAAGAAATCTGGGCTCGCGCTTCAGCTGACGGGTGGCGACACTGGGTTGTGACTGAGGCCAAGATGGACGGAAGTGGAGTAGAGTCATGAAGTGATCTGGATTTGGAGGATGTAGATGGCGGGGGAAATGAAAGAAACAAAAGTAGTAAGTGGACTTTAGTAGAAAAGCGGAAAAGAAGGAAAGATTGGAGCCAGACATCAGGAACAGAAAGTGAGAGAGAATGTCATCAGATGAGAACAAGAAAGGAGGAGTTTAAGGTATTGGTGAAGTTTATGTCGGAAGAAGCAAGTAGTTTGAATCCCTTGAAATTGACTAAGTCACTGAAGGAAATGGTAGGAAATATTGAAAGTGCTAAGATGTTGTGAGATGGAAAAATTATAATTTTCTGCAAAGACAGTAAACAACAAAAGGCTGCTCTAGGGATTAAGACTATTTTAGGGCAAAAGGTTACTAGTCAAGTTATGGGAGAAAAGAAATGGATGAGAGGAGTTATTACTGGAATACCAACGAATGTATCAGTAGATACGATTAAGAAAAGCATCTCAGGAGCAAAAGTGATAGATGCGAGGAGGCTGAAATATACCCGAGACAAAGAGAGGATGGACAGTCTTTCTGTAATGGTACATTTTGATGAAGAAAAATTGCCGGAAAGAGTGTTTTTAGGATTTATGAGCTATGTAGTTCGACTTTACATTCCACCCCCGCTAAGGTGTTTTAAGTGTCAAAAATATGGACATGTGGCTACAGTATGCAGAGGGAAGCAACGCTGTGCTAAATGTGGGGGGATCATGAATACGGAAAGTGTGAGGAAGGTGTGAAACCTAAATGCTGCAACTGCGGGGGAGAACACAGTGCGGGGTATGGAGGTTGTCAGATCAGGAAAAATGCGGTCAAAGTTCAAAATGTTAAGATAACGGAAGGATTAACATATGCAGAGGCAATCAAGAAAGTTCAGATGAGAGAAAAAAAGGAAGTAGCAGAAGAAACAGTTGCAGACTCAAAAAGAAGAAATGAGCGTCCGAATCAGGGAAAAGAAAACGCCGATAAGTTCCTGACTGATAAGTTGGCATTTGTTGCGTTCATCGTAGAAGTAGTTAACTGCTCTGCACAGACTGAGAGTAGAACTGAAAGAACAAGAATAATCTTAAGAGCGGCAGAAAAGTATCTGAATGTAGAAGGAGTAATAGTAGAACAGATAAATGAGAAACTGAAGATGCATGCTACTAACCCCCAGGCAGTATGTGGAGGTTCTTAATGGTATTTTTAATCTTGCAGTGGAATGCAAGAAGTTTAATATCAAATGGACAAGAATTCAAAAAATGGATTGATGATTTTAAGGTTAAACCTCAAATAATATGTGTACAAGAATCGTGGTTAAAGCCTAATTTAAGCTTTGTGGTTCAAGGATACGAAGCGTTACGCAAAGATAGGAATGAAGGAAATGGAGGGGGAGTAATAACATTCATTAAATTAGGAGTAGCATATAGGGAGGTTAAAGTGAATGAGGAATACGAGGCAGTAGTGATTGATGTAAGAACTGGTAATCAGAATATAAGATTTATTAATTTTTATAATCCGTGTAAAAGATTAAATAATGATCTGCTGAAAAATATTGGAGGAGAGGGTAATTTTAACATAGTGTGGTGTGATTTTAATGCTCATAGTACTTTGTTGGGAAGTGCAAATAATGACCAAAATGGGAATGTGATGGAAGAAATATTAGACTGTAGTGACCTAGTGTGCCTAAATAACGGGAGTATAACAAGATTAGATGTAGTTAGAGGAAGTAATTCAGTGTTAGATTTAACTATTGTATCTAATAATTTAGCCAGGCAGTGTGAATGGGAAGTTTTGGATCATAGTAATATGGGAAGTGATCATTATCCTATAAAATGTAGTATAGGGATAGAAACTGAAGTATGCCAAGAGGAGAAAATTCCCAGATGGAGGTTTAAAGCTGCAGATTGGGATAAGTTCAAAGATGTATGTGAAGGTAAAATGATAAGTACACAATTTAGTTTTGAAGATGTAGAGGATGTGAATAATAAAATAATATGATTCTGTGTAGTTCAGCACAAGAGATAATAGGGAAAAGTAAAGGGGCAAGAATGAAAAAGGCTGTACCATGGTGGACAGAAAAATGTAGTGAAGTAATTAAAACCAGAAACAGAGCTTTAAGAAAAGTAAAAAAATCTCATTCTTTTGATGATTTTATAAGTTACAAGAGAACTCAAGCAGTGGTAAGAAAAGTAATAAGGATAACTAAAAGAAATTACTGGAGACAGTTCTGTGATGAAATTGGTGTAAATATAGATATAAGTGATATGTGGAATATGGTTAGGAAGATGGGTGGGAAACAGATGTATAAAAGTATTCCAGTTTTAATAAAAGAGGGTAGATATATAATGACTAATGAAGAAAAGGCAGAGGAATTAGCAGAAGCATTCGTTAAGGTTCATAGTAATAATAATGTTTCGGAAAGTATGAAAGTACAGAGGGAACACATTTTGAAAGAGAATCCTAATGTGTTGGTTCGAAAAGTGCTATCTGGATGTACATTGGATACAGATTTTACAATGTATGAACTGAAGCAGGTGTTACACGGGGTGAAACATACATCGCCAGGAAAAGACGAAATATGTTATGAAATGATAAAACATCTTTCAGATGTGTCTCTGAATATTATTTTAGAATTTTTTAATAAGATATGGGAGTTAGGAAAACTCCCTACCTCTTGGAAGCACGGTGTGATAATTCCAATTGGAAAGCCTGGAAAGGATCATTCAAAAGCATCAAATTATAGACCAATTTCTTTAACATCTAATTTATGCAAAGTGATGGAGAGAATGATAATTAGCCGATTAAATTATGTAATAGAAAATAAAGATCTAATATGTTCATATCAGAGTGACTTTAGAAATGGGCGTCCTACCATTGCTGTCCATCATAGGTCTATAATCTGACAATATATACACCGGTCCACTACTTGGGCATAATAAAGGCGTTTTTGGTAGGGTTGTGTTTTTTGATGTTTTAAACCCGCCTTGCTGCTAATGCTGTGTAAAGATAGGACTTTTAGTGTAAATTAGACCAGATGGTAATCAAAGGAAAATGTACAACTTGGGATCATGGATTTTTTGAGGTTAATATAGGACCATACAAGTAAGGGTCGGACCAATTATACTAGGCCTTTCTCAAGCATGATATGGACCCACAAGGAAGTGATGATTAACGCGGTCTATTTAGGTCCTCTTATGGTGGGGATGCATGATTTTGGTAAATCTTATATAATCGTTAGTGAATGGTGCCGTTGTGGAACAGGGGACGAACTTTACGTATTTGGAAAGTAAGTATGCCGAATACGCCATTTCATTCATTGAACAATGGGTAACTCCTTTCGTTTAGACTGTCGTAGAACACCTACGTGTATTTTTCTCCCAAAACTGAAGTCCCTCACCACATCTTCAACGTCAAGATTTGCTGTACCCTGTTTCGCGCATGTTCCCAGCCCTTAGGTTCAAGAACATCTGGATTATGATGACTCCAATTCCCTTTTGTTCATCCCCTATTCCTACCTTACTCACTCACTGTCCCAAAGGGCCTAAACTTTTACGCGTTTTGTCCATGGTCCTTGTTTTCCCCCCCTCCCCACGTCCTTGCACATATATAGTTACCCATTATTTCTGCCGCTCTGCCACATTTCTTCTTGCTTTGCCTCTGTCGGTCTATCGTTCGTGGTCATCCGTCTCTCTGTTGCCGCAAGTACGTTGTGCTCCCCATCCCCTCACTCGATATTCATTCGGTATTTAGAACATCCGCCATCTCAGCGATGGCAGTGGAAGATGGCCTAGTTGCCGTTTAGACCATCCTGAGACTTAGAGGGTAAAGATGGCAGTCTGGGTGTTGCTGTGAGGGGGGGCATGTAGAAACCCATTGGCCGAGTCAAAGATGTTTGTACAAAAGAATGTTGGGAAAACATGATTATATAAATTTGACCATTGTATAGTTGTTGGGGGATGGAATGCCAATGCGGCAGATGCTAAGAAGGTAAGGAATTATAATATAAAAAGTAAGGTTCAGGCGGGTAGCAAATACCAATTATCCCCCCTTGGCTGTTCCGTATGCCAATGGTAGATCTCCAGTTGCATTTTAAAATAAATTAAAAGGAAAGGTGTTTGCCTAAATAAATAGTAGTGGATCAATATTTGAAACCAAACTATTTTAATAGTATTGAAATATATACGGATGGGTAAAAAAAAAATCCAGATTCTGGGTGTACAGCAGCAGCCATATGTATTCCCTATTTTAAATATAGCACAGTTAAGAGGTTATCTAATGATGTATCTGTATTCACAACAGAAATTATGGCAATTTTAATGGCTTTGCAGTGGGTGGAAGAATTCAATCCTATAAGTGTAGTAGTTTGTTAAGATTCATATTCAGTATTAAACAGTTTAAACAGTGGGAAATCAGCATCTAGACAGGAAATACTTTATGAAATTTTACAGAATCTATATAGAATAAACCAAACAGGAGTAAAAGTAGAGTTTTTATGGATACCTGCCCATAGAAGGGAATGAGGAGGTGGATAAGCTGGCCAAGTCAGCACTGAGAAAAGAAGAGATTGACAGAGAAATTCCTTTAAGTAAAACAGAAGTAAAAGCTATTATTAAAACAGCAGTTGGAAGTATGTGGCAAGGGAAGCAATCACTTATATGACATAGAAGTCCAAGGGAGACACTTATTAGTATTCCAAGCAGAACGTGGAATTGAAGAAAGGAATGATGGAAAGCAGAAGAGAAGATGATGGGCATGGGTAATTCCGAGGTGAGGACACTCTAACTTTATTAGTTCATGCTATAATATGAAAAAGTGGAAAAATAATAGGGAACATTGAGTCATATAGGCTGCAGTTGACTGTGGAATAGCAGAAACACTTGAGCATGTGCGCTGTTTACATTGTGAGGCATCTCTTACAAGAAAGAACTTGTTGAAAAACTAAGAGAGTATGGAACTCAATGACATTCAGTTATGGAATAATTTCAGAATGCACAGAGACACTAAGGGTTTTATGATTTTCTTCTAGAAATTATCTGCGAGAGTACAGATTTGATTAGAGAGTTTATTTTTTTTTTTATTTACATTTTTTGTATGTATACTTAACAAATTTTTGTTTTGTTTATAATTTTTATTATTATTATTAGTAGTATATAATATGTTCGTTCATCGAGGCCTCACACTCCTTCCCAGTAGGTGGCGGAAATGCACCTTAAGCTGGTTTGCCAACCACCATTAAACACAAAAGAAGAAGAAGAGACGAAATCTGAAGTCGTTAGACTCCATAGCAGCAGGTGGCAGTAGTGGTTGTGAGTATCAGCGCAACACTAAACTGAAGGCGGATTTTGTTGTGTCTGGTTCTTTATAAATGTATTTTTATTGTATGCCAGAAGATACGCGCAAGGTGTAAGTGATTTATATGTGTGTTTATGCTAATGCAATATCATATTTAACATAAACGGACTGAGCAAGTTGGAGGTGCGCTAACATTAGCTGAGCGGCTGTCTTCACTTTAATCACACAGATGTACATTTATATGCATATTCAGGGTTTGTAGTCTTACGAATCACGTAGATATTTGAAATATAAAGCTCAGATTGGAAAGGACTTTTAGCAGCAAGTTTGCAGGCGTCTGTTTTGACAAAGTTAATGCACGTCAACAACATACTGAAGACACACTAGCACAGCTTCTGTAAAGTCCTCGTGTACGTTATATTTATACAAAACGAACAAAAAAATCATTAAAAAGATTTATGTTATATATTGTATATTAGGCGAGGGGTTTCAGTGTTTTAGATTCCACGGTCCTCATGGTAATCCCATCTTAAAAATTAAAAGGAAGATTTATATTTGAATTCATAAAGAGTTCGTACTGTGATAAATTAATATAATAAATACGTTATGTGTAAACATTATTTGGCAACCATTTCATTTCAGATTTTTTTTCCTGCTCACTAGTACTGTTAGTACTAGTGTGTATGCATTTATTTATTTAAAGAAATTGATTTATTTAAACGGACCCCAGCTTGAAAACCCTTGTATTAAACATCACCACGTGACACATTATACAACAAGTTGTCAAAATCTCTTTCCCAGGTTGCATATTTATATGCCAGCTGTTTTAAAAACACCTGTAGTCACTTAAAAATATTCACTAGTGAAAAAAAAGGAGAGGAAGAGCCACTTTAATTAGTCTGCAGGCCTAAATGGGTTAAGATGGCCATTTTCCAGATGTTTGAGGAACTTTGAATGGATATTCTCTTTCAGAAATGGCAGATGACGCTCTGTTTGAATTCCTCCACATGGAGATTGTTGCTCATGTGTACAAGGAACAGGCAACTCGGGAGGACATTGACAAGGTACCATCTACAATTGTCCAGATTGCATATATATACAGGTGCATCTCAATAAATTAGAATGTCGTGGAAAAGTTCATTTATTTCAGTAATTCAACTCAAATTGTGAAACTCGTGTATTAAATAAATTCTATGCACACAGACTGAAGTAGTTTAAGTCTTTGGTTCTTTTAATTGTGATGATTTTGGCTCACGTTTCACAAAAACCCACCAATTCACTATCTCAACTAATTAGAATATGGTGACATGCCAATCAGCTAATCAACTCAAAACACCTACAAAGGTTTCCTGAGCCTTCAAAATGGTCTCTCAGTTTGGTTCACTAGGCTACACAATCATGGGGAAGACTGCTGATCTGACAGTTGTCCAGAAGACAATCATTGACACCCTTCACAAGGAGGGTAAGCCACAAACATTCATTGCCAAAGAAGCTGGCTGTTCACAGAGTGCTGTATCAAAGCATATTAAATGCAAAGTTGACTGGACTGTTGCCCAGGGTCCAAAGGTCCTCTTTTCAGACGAGCAAGTTTTGTATTTCATTTGGAAATCAAGGTCCCAGAGTCTGGAGGAAGTGTGGAGAGGCACAGAAACCATGTTGCGTGAAGTCCAGTGTGAAGTTTCCACAGCTGTGATTGATGATCTGGGGTGCAATGTCATCTGCTGGTGTGGTCCATTGTGTTTTTTGAAAACCAAAATCACTGCACCCGTTTACCAAGAAATCTTCGAGCACTTCATGCTTCCTTCTGCTGACCACCTTTTGAAGATGCTGATTTCATTTTCCAGAGGATTTGGCACCTGCCCACACTGCCAAAAGCACCAAAAGTTGTTTAAATGACCATGGTGTTGGTGTGCTACTGACTGGCCAGCAAACTCACAGACCTGAACCCCATAGAGAATCTATCCACGCCGAATTGAGGCAGTAATTAAAGCAAAAGGAGCCCTACCAAGTATTGAGTACAGGGTACAGTAAATGAACATACTTTCAGAAGGCCAACAATTCACTAAAAATGTTTATTATATAAATAGAGATATATCTTTTCCTGCTTAATTTGTTTTATATAGCTTTTTTTTGGGTTTTTTCGTTATACATTTGTTCCTGATGTGCTTTCTTAAGGAGAGAGTGACGTGTGTCTCTACTCTAGAGTTGATGGGCTTCAGAGTTGGACAAGGACTGATTGAAAGGTATTCATATTGATTTACTAAATTTTTTTTTTTTAGTATACAGAGTTTATGAACCTAATGATGGCCCGATTTTGCATATGCTTTTGAGAAGGTTTACAAAAGACTGCCCCACTTTCAAAGAGGACTTGGACAGAATGAAGTTCCTGTGTAAAGACCTCTGGAGCACGATCTTCAAAAAGCAAATCGACAACTTGAGGACCAACCATCAGGTCTGAAAGTTCAGTTTTGTATTTAATATGCGGCAACGCATTTGCAGAATTCAGCGTTATTGTCAGTTCTTCTCTCTGGCTTTGCTCTAGGGCACGTATGTCTTACAGGATAATACATTTGCACTACTAACTCAGTTTTCCAGTGGAAAGCAATACCTTGAAGAGGCACCTAAAGTAAGAGTGACCCCCAGCACCCCTTTGCATCAGTTAGTTGAATATAGTCATATTCTTGCATGATTTTTTTATCTAGCATTAACCTTATACTTGTTTTGTTTATACCCGTCGCATCGTATCATCTGAATTTAATTTTATTTTTTTTGTTGTTTATCTAAATATGTTTGATCTCTGCAGTACTTGGCCTTTTCCTGTGGGTTGATTCGAGGAGCTCTATCTAATCTGGGCTTGGAGAGCGTCGTCACTGCAGAGGTTTCTTTAATGCCATCATGTAAGTTTATGCCATTTAACTTAACTAACTGATACATAATCAATTTATCAATAAATAAAATACTCTTACATTATTTTTGGCTACATGATGTTGAAAATATTTGGGGCATTAATGGCAAACATATACATGGGTAAAGTGTGATTTGACTCCGTGTTTGAGACTGCAGCTGTCTTCAACCGTTTTCTTTCCCTTTTTATAGGCAAATTCCAAGTTGTCATTCAGAAACTCTTCGGCACCGGACTTGCCCCTCTAACACCCGGCTTTCTGCAATACAGCAGGGTGTTATTTTGTAATATTAAAACTTCGTGAATGTGCACATTAATTCACTGTGACCCCCCCCCTATAGACTTTCCTAATTAGATTTTTAATGTTTACAATATTTTTGATATAATGCCGTTTGCAGTTTCAAGGTACATTTGAGTGAGACCGTTCCCGTGCATTTCAGTTTTTTCCTCCATACCACTTCAATTCAGAGACTTGACCTGCTTGGAAATGTCCCGAATGTCGTATTCTACCTCGACACCACTTATTACAGACTAAATTACTGTCACTGATAATCATGAAAACATATTTTCATACATATAATGACATTTCGGTACTTTTGAATATTTCATAACCTCACAACTTCACTTAACATGTTTTTGTCCACTTTTTTTTTATACTCCTTTGGCTGAATAAGAAATGAAAATTGGTGTTAAAATTAGAGTTTATAAGTTTTTTACAGTTTTATTGGAAAAATAAGTAAATTATTTCTTTAGATTTGGGACCGTTAATATCTGTAGTTAACTCAACCCAGTTATCTGAAGCCATAATTTAGTATTGACACATCTGAATTATTGTTTGGCAAAAAAAAAAAATATATTATATTTATTAGTGCTGTCAAATCGAGTAATCACATCCAAAATAAAAGTTTTGTTCACATGGGTGTTTAAACATACGTTGTGTATATAATTACACACTACAGTAAATGTTTTTTTTAATATTTACATATATATTTATATTACTACCTACCATTTAACATATAAAACATACTATTTTTAATATATACATGCATGTGTGTGTATTTATATACATAATAAATATTCACAGTATACACATGTACACAAAAACGTTTATTTTGGATGTGATTAATCGTGATTAATCGTAGCATATATATATATATATATATATTGGTAATCATCAGAGAAAATATATGGATTCTGGAAAAACAGCTTTTTTAGTTTTTTTTTGGCTTGGGTATGTTGGATAAATGGAGGCATATGTCTTGCATGGTGAAGTTTTAAAGAAACAAATTCTGGATTTCACCAGAAGAGAGCAACCTTTGTCAATCAGACATATGTCACTGAGTAAAAGCTCAAAACATAATATTTGATCATGAAAGTTTCATTTGTATGATCTTCTACAAGCGTCTTGCACTTAAGGTAGTCTGAAAACTCTCTACAGCTGGTGCTTTCGTTAACTTAAGCTTTGTTTTACTAGCTGGTACAGTTTTTCTATGTACTGTGGTTGTTTGTTGTTTAATGCGCAATTCTGGATGAATGTATCATTAGTCAAATAAATGAAGGATTAAAAAAAACATATATATTTGTAATTCATTTATTTGTGTTACCAATGCAATTAATGCATCATAACAATGAAAATACATACATATAACCGAATAACTATGTGCATTGTGTCTAGCGCTACCCAAACGTTTGGAAGTTTTTGTTTTATGCAGGAGAGTCATGCTTCTATCGTTGTATTTAAATACAAATAATATATGCTGTTGTATTTTTTTCCTTCCGGTTTTAAAAATTACCATCACAGAAACTTCACTAGAACTAATTCTGTATGTGAAAAACATTCCTAATTAATCTTAAAAGGATCATTGCTAACCTTAAAATCAGTATTTATCACCTTTAAACTCTTTATATATATATACAGTATATATACAGTATATATGTATATGTATGTGTGTGTATAAACATATATAGTAAATAAATATTTGTTCTTAAAATACAAATAAAATACTTAAAATACTTAAAATACAATTACTGCAATATAACAATGAAAATGCATATATTTATCTGACAATGTATTTTTTTTCTTGGCACTGCTCTAAAGTACTGAATTATTATTATAATTATTGTGGCAGCAATCACAGAAATCTTACAAGAACTAATTTCGTATTAGAAAAATAAAAATTCTAATAATCTTGAAGGATTTTTGAACAGTTTAAATAGCCTATATATTTATTTGAGAGAAAACATCTCTACGGAAGTAGGAAATCAAATATTAATGAATTCAGCAAAAAAAAAACTGAATCTAGATGACACACATTTCCGTTCTTGACATGATGCTGAATCATCAAAGAAAAAAATGCTTTGTTGCGTTAATTATGGTGCATAATTATCGCACAAGTCAATATGTCAGCAATGCAAAACGCAGCTAATGTTCTTTTTTTCTGTTTGTTAATGCCAGACTGCTATTTTGTAGCTCGTTTGCATTTTTCTCTCTTTTGCTGTCAGATGTAGTGTGTAAGGTCATGTGCTCTTCTCCTCTCGATTATACGTCCCAAAAGCCTGCCTCTGCTGCTATGAGAAACAAACAAAAAGTGGCGTGCTTAAATGGAAGGCCCAATAAAGAAGTTTAGCAAGGCTTCCCCAGTGAGAGGCCATTCATGAGCTCTCTTTTGTGCAGCGGTTTTCCTTTGCTGCCGGTGGAGGTAAAGAAACGCCAGCTGTCTTGCTTCTCCTGCTGTCTTGAAAGGGTTAGTGGAAGGCCGAGACAAGAGAGTCTGCAGAGGAGTCTAACTAAGGCCAACTTCAAACACCTTCTGTCCCACAGAACATTCGAGCAAACGTCCTACACGTACTCATTTCTCCTCACTTTCACCGCTTGGCTGGCTTTTGGCCCAACATGCAGTTTGTTGATCTTTTCAGTCGGACTTGCCTTCTGCAATGTTGCTGCATTATAGATTTGCATTCATGTGTTTAGTGGGCTACACTACTTTTTGAAGATTAAAACAAAGATTATTGGAGTATGTTTTACAGGAACATTTCCGTTTTTCTACTTCAAAATGTCATGTTTAATTCTGTCGTTTCTTTGTAATTATTGATTTGACTAGTAATTTCTGAGTGGAAATAATTTCTGCACCATTTTTTTCCCAGTGTATTTGTGTTCAATTTCAGAACTTCATCAAATATTGCTGAATTTGGCTCTACTAATCTGAGTTTCACTCAATTTCTTCATTCTTTTTCAGGTGTGGGTGAGTGTGAATCTTGATTCTGAAACTTATAAATGATAAAGATATAAATTAAACATTTAAGACCATTAAGATGGATGCATTGTTTTTATTATTTTCATTATAAAAATTTTAAAAAAAAACAAAAGCACTATTTTTCTCCTACCACTCTTTCTCGTCCATTATCCAAATACTTATTACTGTAATGTAGCCTAACAAAAATTGTCATCATAAAGTTAATAGTACATTACATGGGTTTTTTGGTGTTTTTGTTGGTAATTCCGTAATATGGAAAAAAACATGATTACTTTCAGTACCTTATTAAAGTTTTTTTGTTGTTGTATTCAAAGTAGTAGTAGTAATAATATAATCATATATAATAATAAATAAAAAATAAATAGCAAAAAATAAATAAACTATGACTAATGAAAAACAGAATGTATTTATGATAATGTTAAATAACGGTCTGGCTTAAAATAAATAACAAATAAAAGTGTTAAAAAGTATAAAATAATATGTATGGAAAAGAACAGTATGACTTCATAGTTTCACTCTAGTTCATTTTACTAAGGGGACTGGCTAAAAAATGACAAATAATTTAAAAAGTAATGCAACAATTTAATGTTATAAAGCTATATATTGTATACATACAATATTATTACAAATAATACTGTACAAATACGATATATAAAATAATATATAATAACATATTTCTTTCTTTCATTATGCATGAATGAATGAATTTGGTCATATATTTTAAGGGTGTTTGTATTGTCATTGTCTTATGGAAGGCAGATTCCCCTGTTAGTGATGTACCCATCTGTGAAATGCTTGCAAAATGCATGCTGCTATGAAATGCCTGCTGAAAAAGCTGCTATGCATTTCTTTGGTTAACGTGCATTAATATCTCGCAGAGGAATATACAAATGATAAACTGCACCGGGACAATAAAGCCCAGCCACTCCTCTCTGCATCCCGTGTGTTTGTGTCCCTCCCTGGTCTGCCCTCGTCTGTGCTCCTCAAGTGCTGCGGGGGGATTAATGGAACTATGGGAACTCGAGCCGCAGCTGCTCCATCAATGCAGCAGGAGGAACGCAAAATCCCAGCACAACACTCCACTGATTTAAGTGTGATGCCTTCACAAGCCTGTTCATTAAACCCTGTTTAGCGTACTGTGCTGGAATCGAGGATCAGTGTAAGATCAGCCGTGGTGTCAATCAGAAAACACTGTGGTCTTTAAGGTTATTTAATGAGGTGGTATATTATGTTTTGTAAAGATTTATACAGGCATACACAACCAGTTAAATGTTTGGATGGATGTACTCTTTCTTTATTATTACTTTTGTTGTTGTTGTTGTTGTTGATGATGCTATTTAAAATAATAGTAAATGATCAAAACTATGAAATAACACATTTGGAATTATTTAGTGATCAAAAATGTAATAAAATAAAATGTGAATAAAAAAATGTATGTTAAAAATACTTTTCCACATTGGAATACTTATTCATAATCATACGTAGGATGTTTTTAAGGAGTTCTGGAATTCACAAAAAATTAAATAGAAAACAGAACAAAACAAAATAAAAAAATAAAGTAAAATAAATAAAAATAAAATAAAATACAAATTCATATTGTACACAATGAGTACAAATTTAGCATTATGGCTGTGAAAAAAATCCAAAAAATATAGTATTATTTTAAGTATTTTAAAGAACCAAAATGAAAAAAAAAAAAACTATATATATATATAGATACACACACAACACAACACACATATATAAAACTCTTCACCTAGACACATTCAAGTGTGTCCAAACCTTAGAGTCATGCAGTTAGGCCATCAGGGAACTGTTTAACATCTTGATTGACAAGAAAATGGGTATCAACCTTCCCCCTTATTGTCTTCTACATAAATTGCCAAGATTTTCAGCAGGACAAATCCCAGACGTGGACCTGGGGTTGAGGTGGTGGGAAAAATGCTTTTAAAAGTGGCAAACAATAACTTTTAATTTGCCACTCTTATTTCAAAAGGGAACCTGGCAGCAGTCTCTTTGTAAAAGAGAGAGAAAGTGGGCCACAATGCCGGGATATCTGTGGAGTCTTTCTTTTTACTATGCTGAAAGGATTACGCTTTTAAAAAGAAAAAGAAAAAACGAAAGACCTGTACCTAATCACTTCCCCTGGTAATTCCTCGGCTTGATTAGAAGAGGGGGACAGAGAGCGTAAAGGGATATCAAGAGAATTTGAGAGGAAAGGCACTGCTACACTCTTAAAAATAAAGGTGCTTCACGATGCCATAGAAGAACCTTTTTGTCTAAATGGTTCCATAAAGAACCTTTAACATCTGAAGAACCCTTCTGTTTCACAAAAGGTTCTTTGTGGTGAAAGAAGGTTCTTCAGATTACAAAAAGGTAAGAAAGAGCTGGTTCTTTAAAGAACCTTTAACTGAATAGCTCTTTGTGGAACCAAAAATGGTTCTTCTATGGCACCGCTTGAAGAACCTTTTGAAGCACCTTTATTTTTAAGAGTGTACCTGCAGTCTGTGTGCGTCTGAATTTATTATGTACAAGATTTGAGGTGATGGACAACTATTGTGAAGGGAATGTTTACTGCATTGGTTCAACATTTAATAGGATTTATATTTTCTTGACACCACATTAAATATGATGTCCACCCTGATTATTATCCATTGCTGAACGTAACAAAGACCTAATATGTTTAAAACAGTTCAATATTAAAGAAATAGTTCACTAAAAAATGTACTCACCTTCAGGCCATCCAAGATGTAGATTAGTTTGTTTCTTCATCTGAAAAGGTTGGTACATTAGTTTTACCCTACTTGTCACCAAAATGGTATCCTCTGCCTGCCTGGGGCCGTTCCGAATGAGAGTCCAAACAGCTGATAAAAACATCACAATAATCCTCAAGACTCCAGTCCATCAATTAATTTCGTGTGAAGTGAAAAGCTGTGTGTTAGTGAGAAACGTTTTAACATTAAAACATCACTTCTGGCCAAAATATAAATTCATAATCCATAATAATTCTTCAGTGTAAAAGTCCATCCTCACATCAAAATCCACCCACATATCTGTTTAGAAGTGTTTTGGACTGTTTTTGCTTGTAAACGCTGCTTGTGCATATTTCTCTCCTGATTCAGGCGAGGCAACTTTTTACCTGGAGAAAGCAATATTATGGATAGAGGACTCGTGTTTTAGCAAGAAGCAATGGTTTGAAGTATAGTCTTGGAAAATAAAAAAGTCTTGACAGATTAAAAAAAACACAGCTTTTCACTTCACAAGATGTTAATTGATGGACTGGAGTCATGTGGACTACTTGTGGATTACTGTGATTGTTTTATCAGCTGTTTGGACTCTCATTCTGACGGCACCCATTCACTGCAGAGAATCCATTGGTGAGCAAGTGATCTAATGCTAAATTTCTCATCTACAACTCCTCTACATCACGGATGGCCTGAGGCGGTAAGTACATTTTGAGCAAATGTAAATTGAACTATTCTAACTATAAACTATTCCTTTAATGTGTAAAATTAAATGTGTTACATAAATGTACTTTTCATCAAATTTGCATGTCATTTTAAGAATATTTACATATTTTACTGGGAAAGATGACAAAATACCATTTAAGATTTGTTTTTTTTCAGTGTAGTTAATTGCCACTTGAAGCATGAATCATGTTTAAAACCTTTTCCAGTAGTATATATACCACATCAATATATTCACACAACTTTTCCCCTTTTATCTGAATTGCTGTTCACACATCAGCACTGAACTTGTAAAGATGCGGATGCATGTCATGTGCCAGAAATGACCTTTAAACAGCTGCACCATTCAGCACCTGTCCAATTTGAATAATTTTAACTTTGTATAATTTGTAATCAATACAGAACGTTTTCAGCAAAGTTTCAGCAAAGTTTTTAAGCTGATGGAGCAACAAATAAATGTCAACAAATGAAATGTATGTCATTATTCACTCACCCTCATGTGTTATTCCAAAACTATATGACTTTCTGACTCTGTTCAGTGGAACACAAAAGAAGAGTTTTAGAAAGATTTTGGCAACCAAATGGTTTCGGGTCCAATTGACTCCCATTTCTATGGACAAAATATACCATGGAAGTTAATGGGAATGAAAACTATTTGGTTATCTACATTCTTCTAAATATCTTCTTTTGTGTTTCCACAGAAGAAGAAAAAAATAAGTCATACAGGTTTGGAACAACATGAGGGTGAGCAAGTGATGACAGAATATTCATTTTTGATTGAACTAATCCTTAAAGATACTGTACATTCATAATAAAACAAATAAGTTTGAATTATTTTTGCCCGTTTATCTTTGCGCTGTTGCAAGTTGTTGGCTTGTATACAAAAATAGCATAAAATAGCATTTTTAATATCAAGACAGTCTCATCAGCAAACAAAAAGGCAAAGCCTCATTAATTCCTTTGAAGTGCTTACTAAATAGACAACTTACATTTTATTGCATATGCAAAATTAGAAATGTTCAATAGAAGTGCACAAACCCTCATAATATAGGAAAGCTAGATACTCTAGCTTATCCTTCACGGTTTACCTAATGAAATGCTGTGTCAGTGGTAATCTGTTCATTGGTAGTCACTCAACCTTCTGAGCTGATTATGTCACACTGCTGGGGTCGAATAGCAACCCTTCTTAAAAAAAATAAATAAAAGGCTTCTCCATGGTGATTGGACATTTGTGGATTTGTGTAGTGATGGACGGTCTGATAGACAGTGCTTTTGCCTCGCTGGCTCTTCTTGAACAGTTCGCATTGCGCTGAACCTTTTGTCCAGGGTCTCGCTACGTTCCTCCAGTTCTAATTGAATCAACAGGATTGCTGTTACGAAGAGCATCGAGGCAAGGGGGTCTCTCAGAGGGCAAAGGACGGGTCAGGACCTCTGATCCAAGCGCAGTAGCTACTGGGCATGGCCAACTAGTGTCAAACTTTGGGCACTGGGATGAATTAGCACTGTGTTAGTAATGAGACCCAGCTGGAGAGTTGTACAGGAGACTTCTTATTTAATTTGTTATAAGAAAACTTACAAGCTGTACACTCACACTCATAAGAGTCATTCGTTTGGGAATCAGACTACATTGGTCACACTGTATATTTTCGATTTACTAAAAAAAGAACCAGCTCATACAATTCATTTGTTCAGGAATCAGAACTGAATCACAAGGGTCATTCATTCGGGAATCAGACCTACGGCTGCATCCGAAAACCTAGGCAGCTGACTTGTTGCCTTGCTGCCTTATCAGGCAATAACTTTGGAGGCAGCATTTGCGCACAAAGGCATCTCACGTAACTGATTTCAGACATGCTTCTGAGGCAACGTAAAGGTTTGATGATCTACAACAAAATAGAATGAGCTTTGGTGATAACTAAATTAATTTTGAATTACTATAATACTGAGTTCTGATCATGAAATGGAACGCACAGGATTGTGGGATATCAAAGGAAGTGAAGGATGCTGCCTTCAAAAATCGATCAGATGAAGGTATCTCAGGACACAGGAAGTGAAGCTAAATTTGGATTCAAACATGCCTTGATGCTTTTCTACCTTGAAATGTGTCCTCCGAAGGCAGACTTTTACATTTTTTGGATGCAGCCTACATTGGTTGTTCACTAAACATAACCAAATCATATAGTCATTTGTCGTCATTAACTGTATACAAAATATACAACTGGAGATTTAAATTACTAACATGATATCAGAATGTATCAGAAATGCATTTCACTGTTTACTTGATTTACCAAAGCCATTCATGAGAAGTATTGGGAAACTCAAGGTTGGGAGCAAACCATATGCCTGTGGGATATGAGCCTTATTATCTCAACAAGTATCAACCCTGAAGCTCATATGTCTATAGGAGGGGTAAAGAAACGGCAGACTTTCGTCCAGAGTGTTGACGTCCTCCCCCAGTCTCCCCTCAGGAGTTGCAAATCAGACAGATATCCTGATTATTTGTCAAGAGCCTTCAAGAAGGAATAAACAACAGGCCTGGGGGATAGGCTTGGATAATGTAGGCCTGGTTTGGATTCAGGGGTCGTTTAAATGCCGACATAGTGAGGGGGTCAGGAGCGGTGGGTGTGGGGACGGATTATTTTTTGATGTTGTTCCAGAGCAAGTGAAAGAGCACTGTATTATTGCAACAAAAATAGAAACAAAACCAGAGTAGACCGTGACAAAGATCACAATGGGACACAATACTAAAAAAGCTTTACTTATTATTATTATTACTTAAATACAGTCCGGACTATATTGAATAAATGTTCACTTGCAGAGAATATAAAAATGGTTTGTGACAACTAGAACAAGAAACCATCAAAATGAATTTAGAAAACACTGTAACCAATTGCGACTTTTTATCTCACAATGTGGACTTCATTTCTTGCAATTTTGAGAAAAATAATATCAGAATTGTGAGTTGAGATATAAACAGAATTGCAAGATACAAACTATGTCTCATAATTCTCAGTTTCTATCTTACAATATCACAATTATGAGTTTATATCTCATAATTCTGAGTATATCTTGCAATTCTCAGTTTATATCTAATAATTCTGACTATATCTCGCATTTATGAGTTTATATCTCACAATTATGAGATTAGATGTCATAATTCTGACTATATTCCGCAATTTTGAGATTACATTTCATAATTCTGAGTATATCTTGCAATTCTGAGTTTATATTTTGCAATTCTGAGTTTATATCTCATAATTCTGAGTTTACATCTCGCAATACTGACTTTTTTCTGAATTTTGACTTTACATCTTGCAATTTTTTCACCACAGAATTAAAAATAAAAAAGGTATTTGCGACTTTTTATCTAACAACTCTGACTTTGCTTCTCAGAACTGCAAAAACAGAAGACAGCATTATGAGATCAAATGTTGCAATTACCTTTTATTACTATTATTATTTAAAAAAATAAAAATTGTGGATTCAAGCTTCAGTACTAATGGCAATTCTGAAGCAAAATCAAAAACCAAAACTTTGTACAACTTTTAGACAAATGCTATATATATATCAAGGTATTCCATGCACCTGACCATAGATGTACATTCTATAACTTTAAAAGAAAGAAAACACCTTTTGGATGGTCTTTATCAGGAGAAGTATTATTAATGCACACCACACAGTGAAAAAACTTCACCTCTTTTTGGTGAGTAGTATTGATAAACGCATACACAACAGTGTCTCTCGCTCTCTTGAGGCGTGATCCATGGGGTGCTCAGTAGTTAAAACCTGTCCTTTCTAAGTGAGAGAGATCTCTTCTGGAAGAGTGCAATGTTCTCTTTGTTCCCCGTGTAGAAAAACACAATGTAGGTGCTCAGGCATGCACTGGGAGGCAGATCTCCAGAGCTGCCCCGAATCTCATTAGAGGACTTTCCAAAGTTTATTATGATTGGACAGCCTAGTGAAAAGAAAGCAAGGGCCCTAAGAGTGCAGGGTAAGCCTGAGGGTGTGTGTATATGTGTGTGTGGGAACAGAATTAGTCCCATTCCCATACAGGAAGCAGATGTTTTGCGGTGGCCAAGTAACTCTGGGGAAATCCACCGAGACAGGTCTTAAATGTTGTAACTCTTCATTAACTCCATGCAGAGTAAATGGGATTCAGTACATGGGGTCAGTGTAGTTTCTGTACCCCGTTCCAAATAAATGCATATAAGTGCACTTTTCCGTGCTTTCGAGTACCTTTAAAGAGGCGCTCATAAAGGCGACCAGCAGGGGGAGGCTTTGAAAACAAATCTGCTCATTGCGTAGCGAGATTGGGCCCTCAGCAGGGAGTGAGCCAGAGCGCTGGGCACAATACACAGCCTGAAGAGACTTCCTGTGAAAAATAAGAAACTAACTTGAGAAATAAAGATGAAGAGCTAGCTTGTTTTTACTGCTTGGCAATGTGGAAGTTGTTCTTTGGTCTAGCTGGCTGACCCACTTGGCATCACAGATGCTTGATGGTATGAAGTTGAAAATCAAATGCATTTTATTGGCATGATTCTGACTATAGAGGGAGTGCGGGGTAAGGTGAGCCACCCTTGTATATAAGAAAATGTGCTCTTTTTTATATTATGTGACCATATGTGTAGGTACACTCTTAAAAATAAAGGTGCAAGCAATGCCATAGAAGAACCATTTTTAGTTCCACAAAGAACCATTCAGTCAAAGGTTCTTTAAAGAACCATCTCTTTCTTACTTTTTGTAATCTGAAGAACCTTCTTTCGCCTCAAAGAACCTTTTGTCAAACAGAAAGGTTCTTCAGATGTTAAAGGTTCTTTATGGAACCATTTAGACAAACAGGTTCTTCTATGGCATCGTGAAGCACCTTATTTAAGGAGGTTATAGTGATCTTCACCTATAACATGATTGCTATTATAGTTTAGATTACTACGTTCAACAATATAAATCTATATCTTTATTTGATCTCGATTTATAGTGAATGTGTAGGGATAACCTCTATCTAGGCGGTCGTTATGCGTGATACCCATTTATTTTTTTATGGTGAGGTTAGATATTTTATTTTTAATTGATGAATTATACATTTTTAAGAATAACAAAACAATTTTAATTTCGTCATTCAAAAGCAAAAAAAAGCAAGATTGTGGCAGGATCATTGGAAAAAATACATGGCTGCTCCCCCCTGGTATTGTCTGCTATTATTTTTATGTTCATATTTGGTATTGTTTTGTTGACACCACAGGGGACAATGCACAAATACCCCCCCCCGTTTTTATTAATTGATAATCTGCCCGTCTTCATAATTTGTGTGAAAAGGAATACAAGTGTTGTTTTACTGCTTATAGTGTTCATTTCAGTTGGAAACTGCAGTTAATTGTATGTAAAAGTGGCTATATTCCAATATGGCAATGCATTTTACTTCTCATTTTCATAGATCGTTTCTTACATTTATTTACAAGGCAATTATCTTACATTCTTCCCCCGAATAACATACAGTGACATACATATTGTCCTTCAATAAACATTACAGTTTTCTATTCCCTAATAACAGTTTTGCTTTGACAACAATGGCTATCCAGTGGCAATGTTGTGTATGCAACTCTGAACAGACAAATATAGTTAAAAAGCTGCAACTCATCCCTAAAGGTCTGACAGTTAGAGTGTCTGCTATTATATATTATCCCTATACTGCGATCACTGCATGTGTATGTTTAGTAAAGGGTTGCCTTTCTCTTAGGTTCACTTGTTTTCTTTAGCGTAACTGGACACCTTTTCCCTCCAGGACTGTTTTTCAGTAAACTATAGCCCCTATCTGCTGCACAGATGTACGCACTGTGACGACCACACACTCTTTTACAAACATGTACATATTCACTTAATACATACACAATACAAATATTTAATCATATGGAAAGTGTGGTTATATTTTATGCTTCCACATATGCATAAGGTTTCTGATAAAAAAGTACACACATACTTATGCATACACATATTAACAGGGCTGAGAGCAGTGTGTATAGTTCACTTGGTAGATTGTCTTAAGTGCAGATTGTTTTGATTTGTCTGCATCACTTGTTCCTGGTTTAGTGTCAGGATGATGGAAAGGTCCCACACTAAAAGGATAAACATGACAGAACGTTAAAGCAGGAGTGTGTCCCTTTATTTTTGTTCCTCTAGTGGCACCGAACAGAACTGCTAATTAAATTATGGTTTTCAAACAGGTTTCCTGAACTCTCCTTTTCTTCTCTATTGGCTGGTTGATTCAGTGTTACTATGTCTGGCTCATCTGGAAAATCAAACAGATGTTTTGAAATTAACAACGTATAGACATATTATTTACTCGTTTCAGGAAATGAAATTACAAATAACTTATTAATAGTTGTCTCTGCATATTAATAAAGATGTGATTTCAAGTTTGTCTTTCTCTTTGAAGTGTTACAAGCTGTTCGTGATTAGATAAGATCCCTAAAGTTGCAAAGACTAAAGTCTCAAACCCAAAGAGATATTCTTCATAAAAGTTAAGACTTGTCCACGCCCTCCAAAAACGCCTCGTTTAAACATGCCACACCTGCTCACCTACCCGTCACTGGAGGGAGAGTTCTAGAACACCCCGCCCAAATATCACGCAAATTGTATTGCCAGGCTGGAATTTATTCTCGCTGTAGTATTGTTGCTGCCGCCATGTCGTGAAGACTCTGTGTGTTTCGTTGTGAAAGCAAAACTACTTTGTTTGGCCTTCCAAAAGAGGACACAACTAGAAATCAGTGGTTAAGTTGTATTTACAACACTGTTCCAGATCAGTTCAAACCAAATATTCAGATGTGCCCAGTGCATTTTACGGAGGATGAGGACTGTTTCCTGAGAGTAGCCTACAATGCGGTGTTCTGACAAATAATGCCCCCCCCCCCCCCCCCGGTGAACACCGTCTGTAAGTTTTCATATTTAAAGGATTTGCAACTGATGAGTAAAAAGTGAGTTTGAGTAGTGTGAGCTAACAAAATGGGCAGACATGGTGTGGTTATTGTTTTACGCGGCACACGATGCCAACGATATCGCATAACACAAGGCACAGCGTATACGTCATTTAAGCCGTAATTAGGTCCCCACTGGATGCAACAAATGCCTTGTTTATAATATGTTTTATTGTTTTTGTCTCATCGTGCCGGGATATGGTAGGGGCGTAACATTTCCGTCACACGCTTGAGGTATTCGACCAATCACAACGCACGGGATAGCTGGCCAATCAAAGCACACCACGCTTTTCAGAACGATGAACTTTGTAAAAATCGAAGTGTTTCAGAAAGGCGGGGCATAGAGTAGCAACAATAATGTACATTTATGTGGAAAATAATGTGTTTTTTTGAACTTTAAACCGCATAAACAAATTTCATTAAACCAAATACACAAAATAAATTTTTAGCAACGTCATATGACCCCTTTAAAATGTGGGACATATTAGCTTTAAAAATGATTTATGTAAAATACCAAAAATGCTATGAGAATAAAATGCTAAAATAACAAACCCATCAACAGCAGAGTTAAACTATAACGTCAAAAAATATAGTAAACAAAATAAACTTTAACTTAAATAGTATAAAATGTACTTATTTTATCTAGTTGCCAAGGCAACATTTCTCATTTCATATTTAACATGTAATTTAACTAAAACAAAACTGAAATAAAATTAATAAACACTATACATTAAAAAACTAATAAACTAATACAATTACAAAAACACCCAACACAATAATAAAATAACAAATATATATGTCCAAGTTGCTCTATTCCAAACAAAGAAAGCAGAAGGTCTTAAGTCACCCATAGTATTAGCCCTATATTCCAAGTCTTTTGAAATCAAATGATAGTTTTATGTGAGGAAAAGACTGGAATTTAAGACAGACTGGAAATCCTGAAAATAATTCAAAAACTAAAACCATAGAAAAGATTTTCATTACTTGAAATAAAATAATATGACTTAAATTTTTAATTTCAGTAGTTAGAACTGCCTGACACACCTACCCATTCTTCATGTCCTTAATGTCAGTGAAGTACTAAAATAACTAAACTAAAGACTAAAACTTATTTAAATAGTGAACTAAATATATCAATAAATAGATATAGAAATAAGTTGAAGTACTAAAATGACTGAATCTAAAATTGAAATAAAATAAAGCTATATAGATATATAAAAAAAAACTAATAAAAATGACAAATTACCAAAACTTTAGCTAAAATGCAAATGAACAGAAAACATAAAAATAAGATGTAATTCAAAATATGAACAAAAACTAAAATAGTATATCAATTATACTAAAATAACACTGGTCATGGCTGAATAAAAAACTTTGTGTTAATGCCAGTAATTTTGACTTTGTTAATTTGAACGATTTATAAGAGCATAATGTCTTTTTTCCAGAAAATCCATACTTAGTCAAGTTACATTTATAAAAAAAAAAAACTGAAAAAAATTGCACTTTTATGTGTATAACTACTCGTTACTGTGGCAGAACCCTTAAAGAGACACCTTTATACCTTATTTACCCCTAAAAGGCATATTGGTTTTAGTTTTTTTTTTTTTAGTGCTTGGAGTGTTAATAATATGTACTATTAAGGCAAATAATTACATCCCCCCCCCCCCCCCCCCCCCCTTTAGGGTTACACACACACGCACTGCAATGTGAGACACACATAAGGCACTTCAGTGTTGTTCTCCTACTACAAAGCACATTTTTGCACATTTTATCTGAGAGGTGCATAGTAGTGTGCAGTTTCATCCTCAGACAGGGACATCTCAGATGGTTGTCTGTCTGCTTTCACTCCAAAACCCCCACGGTGAGCTCACACTGAGGGGCAGTGCAGAGGGGTGTGTGCTTCAGCACCTGCAAATGAAATTAAACCGATTAATAGTGCACAGGACAAACAAACTCAAGCCCTCTGCAGGCAACATGCTAATGTGCAGCTTGTGTGGAGGATAATGGGACATTTTAGACTGAAATTACAGATTTTTTTTTTATCTTCTACTAATGCATGCTCCCTAAAATTCATCGAAAACTAATTATTTTGTATGGGAATGCAATTTTAGGGCATCAGAATGTGTGCAGCGGAGATTAAATGTATAGCAATACAAATCATTAGAAGTCATAAAAGACATGAATCATATGTTCAGGCCTTTCATTTTTAGCTGCACATAAGTGTATGAGACCATTGAACACTCTTTTGTCACTCACACCCGTGTGCATTTCCCATGCGTTCTTACCACATTTGCATGAGAACAGCCCTGAGAGGCGGGTGTGAAATATTCTTTTCATGCTCTGCTAAAGGATGGAGATCCCTGTCAGGGCAAAGCTATCTTGTTGTGGCTTTGGTTTGTTTCGAGACCGCTGGATTCCATGAGACGAGGTTTTATGTCATGTAATGGCTTCCCATTTGCAAGGTGGGCCTCGGCAGCTGCAGAGCCCATTACAAGTTGATTGACATCATTCTTGGGACGTTTACAGGTCATTTGCAATGGCATGTGGTGCATAGTAATGGATTAAGGTCATATGAAAGCACACTTGTTGAGTTTCTAGACTTTTTTTCATTTGTATTGGTTTCTGTTCATTGTTCATTTGTTCATCAAGAAGTCAATGACAAATAAGAATATTCATGAAGGACATTTTTTTTTAAATCTGGTTTTAAACAAGTATAAATAGTAATTTGTATTCATGTTGGTTTCATATGTTTTGAAATACTTTTTCAAGAAAGGTTTAATTTGAATGACTCAAAAAATGTCATGTTGTGTAACCATGAAGTAAAAAGTAGCATTTTCATTACACCGTGAATACATACAATTCTGAAGAGATTTTACTTAACAAATATTAATTTATATGTAGGTTTTTGCCGAGTCACACCAAAGGGCATTTTAGAATATGAACTTTACAGTCTTGCAGGTTTGCAGGGGTCCTTCTATGATACCATTTCCTGTTTTCTGCATGTCAGCCATACCACACGCCTTGTTTTGGGACAAAAGTTTTCAAATATATAATAGGTAAAAAAAAAAAAAAAAAAGATTAAATATTAAAATACATTAATTAAATATATGAAAAAGTACAAAACTTGTACTGTGTTAATTCCCCCATAAGAAATGATAGGGTGTAAAATTATACATGCAAGACGAATTATTAGTAGTTTTTTTTTTTAAACCCTCATTAGAATAGCAGGACATTTGCATCACATTTTTTACTTTAACCTAAATAATCAAAAATATAATTTTTTAATTCAGGAACTAAAAAACATGCCTCATGGAAGGGCTGTATCAAAGTAATTGTTTGTATGAATTTGCATTTTATGTATTTTTAATGAATTTTTTAAAATAATTAATAGTATCTAGGATTAAAAAAATTAAGCCACATTGGCCATGCAACCCTATTCATAAGTTGGGTTGATGAAAAATACAGTAGAATACAGTAATATAGTTAAATATGATTACATTTCAAGTAAAGTTTTTTTTATTGTAACATTTTTAAAACAATTTTAATAAAAAAAAAGATTTGTGTGATGGCACAAGCTAATTTTCGGCATCAATGTGTCATGATCCTTTAGAAATCATTCTAATATGCTGATTTCCTGCTTTTTATCATTATCAATGTTGAAAATAGTTGTGGTGCTTAATATATATATTTTTTGAACCATGAACATTTTCTACCAGTATTTCAGGAATCTTTGATAAATTGAATTTCAAATGAACGCATCATGTTGTAATCCGCTCAATAAAGTCTCCTGATCAATTTATTGCATCTGATAAAAAAAAATATATTTTTTTTATTTTAAGTCGCACAGAACAGTAGTGTATGTAGTAGTACACATTCACGGCTGTGTGGTTTGTTGAATAATTTCCTTTTCTGGTCATCTGGGATGAGTGCAGCAAAAGGTGGGGGTTTCTTTTCGGATGATGTTCCTCTTTGCCCCCTGACACTGTTGTGATTAAGGATTAGACCTGTGAGGGTCTTCAGCCATTTCTCCCCTTTCCCTAAACAATCACCCCTTGCTTGGCCCCCACCTCCTTCTTTTACCACTCCTACGTTCCCCTGGGGGTCGGGGGAGGCTTTTTAGCCTAAGAACTTTTTACTCATTATGTTCTAAAGTCTTCTGCTCAATCAGTGGAGCAGGAGGGAAACACCCCCCACCCACACATCCACCCACTAACCCACCCCAAAGCCCCCTCTTTCCTAACCACGCACCCTGCCTGACAACTGAGGAATGTATGTATCAAGCATAACTATTTGAATGACCCTTAATGCTTCTCCTATGATTTTTGTGTACAAAACAAACTGACCAGATGTCTGTTTATCACACACTAATGACCCGAAGACAACAGCTTTAGTGTTCTAGACCACCAGGTATTTCGTTTTCAAATCATTTGTGCCTCTAATGAGTAGCGAGGACTTCTGAAGTTTGACTTTTCCCATTCTCTACTATTTATTCCTCCGTAACGCCCACCGAACCATTACATCACTCTCCATCTAAAGCACTTGTTGTTTTTCCTTATTAGAATGGTAATGAGGCCTCCGGTTCCTTGACCTCCTCATAAGAGTAAGTTTCTAATTATAAGCTGTAGTCTTGCAGGAACTTTAACAATAGGTATTAGACAAAGTAGCCGTTTTGTTTGGTTGTGAGGTTAAGTTACAGCCGCATGGATGGAAATTAGACTTAAGTCAGCAGGTTCACAAGAGCCCTTGTGTCTCAACAAGCCCTTCATAAGATGACATATTGGTTTATTGGAACCTCCTCCTGCTTTTTATTAACAAAGGGGGGAATCTTATTAGTGCGTCTCGACATGATGAGAGAGTAAAGTTACAGTCACTAACAAGCTACCTCAAAATCTAGAGAGGAGACACTATGAAATTAAAGTTAGTTTTGAACCTGTTTGTTTGGTAATGTTTTGATGGATTCGTGTGTGTCCCATGTTTAATAACTCTTGAACAATGATGATTTTTTTTTTTTTTTTTTAATACACATAGAACCTTTCTATTCCACAAAATAATTCTTTAGAAGAATTTTGTTGCTCACATTTTTTTTTTTCCTAGATACACAAAAAGATTTGAAGAATGTATTCATGAAAGGTATTTCGGGAACCAAAATGGTATTCTATCGCGACCCCCCCACGGCTGTAAACCCCCTTTTTTTGGAACTGTATTTTTAGGTGTAATTGATAACACATCATGAGCCCGTCCCCCCCCGGTAACCTATGTGAAGACCTAGGCAGGTTACGCTACTATAAACCAAAGATATTCCCCCCCGAGAAGTAGATTTGTTGGTTTCATGTTTTGTATATTTGAACCTTAATCCTATGTTATTTCTTCTTGGAAATAAAGGTTAAAAAACTGGGTTTTTCAAAGCACATTATTTTCTGCCATGAAGAACAATTTTTGATCTCAAAGTAAAACCTGTCAGTTCAGTCATCAGTTCATTTTTTTAGTGTGAAGAACATTTGATTAATATAAAGAACCTTTTTCATAAAGAACCCCCTCTTGTCCAATGGAAAGATTTTAGGATTTAACGGCTCTCGTCATTAATACGCAATAAAGAACCTGTATTTTAAGAATGTGGGAACTTTCATTCCACAAAGGTCTTTATATTTTCTAAGTGTGGGGCTAGTATCATCGATTGAGCTCTTGTATGACCACACTCTTAAAAATAAAGGTGCTTCACGATGCCATAGAAGAACCTTTTTGTCTAAATGGTTCCATAAAGAACCTTTAACATCTGAAGAACCTTTCTGTTTCACAGAAGGTTCTTTGTGGCGAAAGAAGGTTCTTCAGATTATAAAAAGTTAAGAAAGAGATGTTTTTTTAAAGAACTTTTGACTGAATGGTTCTATGTGGAACCAAAAATGGTTCTTCAATTGCATCGCTTGAAGAACCTTTTGAACCACCTTTATTTTTAAGAGTGTACACAACGTTAGGGAGGTTAGATGTCAAATTGAATTTTAGGATGAAAATAAGGCTATGAGGGATAGACTTACAATATTTACAATGGCATGCATGTATAATGGTCCTAGATCATGTAATTTTCATCAAATCATCAAATCAGTTTTTGCCTACTGAACTTTTTCAGAAAGACTCTCATCAGCTGAAGAAGAACGTACTGTACTTCAATCCCTCACAGCCTCATTTTCATTGGGTCAGCAAAGAGTTCAACAGTTTTAGGCTCTATACCGCTTGACGCTAAAGAGCTTTTCGTGTGTTACATCGCTTGATGAAGGACCGCATGCGAATGTCGAGCCCTACCCTTATGGCAAGCGCCAGGAAAAGCAACATCTATTTCATATAAAGTGTAGGTCCAACAAAGTCACTCTTTGGATTCATGGTATAATTGCTAAACAAAAACTACAGAGAATCTACCTTAGTTGTTAAAAGTGCCGGGACCCGCAGGTCTTCATACACCACACAGAGCCAGTCCCGTCTCCTCTCACAGTTGGGTCAGCTGATCAGTATGTCTGTGGTCACCAGGAAAAGGCATATAAAATTACTTTTATGTCAACCTCTTCACCAGTGGGTGACACTTTCAACACCTTCGCTAGGTTGTATCAAAGCACCTCAGAGGGTCGTCGTCTCCAGGTCTGACAGCAACAGGGTGGGATTTCTTTGTGATTTTTTCTTTGTATACCACGCAAGAAGAGTGATATCATGTTGACATTCACCGTCGCCCCCCCCTCAAAACAATGTTTCTAAACTAATGCACGAGGTGTGATTCACAAGTTTAGTGATCGTAGTGAAATAAAGTGTATCATTATTAAAGTACCGCAAAGCGGTTGGATATAATTCACTGATTTAAGCCTCTTATGTTCACCAATACTGTATTATTTGAAATACAGTAAACACTGTAGTATTGTGAAATATTATTACAATTTTAAAATAATCTTTCGTGTAATATATATATATATATATATATATATATAAAAAAAAAAAATTATTTGTGATGCAAATCTGAATTTTCAGCATCATCATTCCGCTAGTTTCCAGTGTCACATGATCCTTCAGAAACCATAATAATATGCTGATGGCGCCTCGGAGTAATAATGATAAATATGATCTATTATTATCAGGTTGAAACAGTTTGTTGTTCTGTTTGATGATAGTATGAACTTGATACACCCCCCCGCCCCGATTTCTTTGCGAATAGAAACGTCGAGATAACACGCACGCTATTTGAATATGAATCTTGTGTCGTTTACTTATAAATGTCTTTACTGTCACTTTTGATCAATTCAACGCTCCCTTGTTGAATACAGTTCTATTAATCAATTCCATTAATTTGATTATTACAGAATTAATATAAAACATTAATTTCTTTCTTTCTAAAACTGGGGAAAAAACTGTTTAACATTGATATATACTAGAACAAGTTTCTGAGCAGCAATCCCCCTCCAGTCATATGAAATAATTTGAAAGGAATCTTGTGACCACTGCGTAAGGACATATGTTTCAAACACAGTTCCACACTTTCCACCCCACCCTCACACCACCGGAACAAAATTGCACTGTGACAATAGCCTATAAAAACTCAGCGACGTTACTTTGACTGTAATAATATTTCACTCTTAATTATGTCTCTATAGTTTTGATCCAATAAATTAAGCCTTGGTAGGCTAAAAGTTTCTTTCAACACACTCACAAATCTTAATATCCTTCATATAGATAGTGAGCATATATTTAACCCATATTCAAGTGCAAATCTGTATAGTTGGTTTACATCACGGCACAGTTTTGTGACTGTTCCAGCACTCCCACGGGTTCATTTTTTTTTTACCAATTCCGCCCAGACAGTGCTTTGGTCTAACCTTGGAAAGGTCTGTAACCTCACCTCTTATGTTTTAACCCGATGTGTGCGAGCTTTGACCCCGACCCCCAGAATGTATCGGCTACAGTGGAATGGCCTTTCTGATAGTTTCCCACTATACTGAACCTGAATCTCAACAACTCGGCCGACATGTATCAACTTCACCCACAGGCCATAAGTACTTTTGTGTTGTCCAGCGCCCCTTTCTTTCCAACTAGGCTATAGGCTATATGACAGAGGTGGTAATCGAATAGAACACCCCCCTCGACTCCGCCGAGCTGTTGGCCACCCCGCTGTGGGCCGCTGTGACGATACGTGGGCGCGGCTCGGCGAACGCCGGTCAGGCGTGGTTAGGGACATGCGTCTTAGACCAACACGATCGTGCGAGCCGAATATGTTCTGTAAGCGTGGGCGTTCGAGTCTAAATATATATTCTGAGAGGCGCGCCCTCCCTTTGTGTGGTGACTCACGCCCGCACACGCATTTTTGTGTTTATATTTTTGTTTGTGCCCCCAACACACGAGTTTCGTCACGCAGGATGTCGATTTCTTTTGTACTACACCCCGCCACACACTCAATCCGCCTCTATTGTTGGATGATGTCCGATCGTGCTGCTAGGCATACGTTATGCGTTCTACATGCGTTTCAAACTACAGTCGTGGTTGGGTTTTGACTATAGATGTGTGTTCAAAGTGAGCATAAAGCTTGTGACCTCACGCGGGGCGATATACGGCGTGCAATTGTAATTGCGAGGAGTAAGGCAGCTAGGGAAAACCGTATAAGACGGTGCCAAACGCGGACGGTTATCTTGTCTATGGGTGATGGATCGGAGAGTCTGGTCGAATCTAGATTAAATGAAATACGCTTGCTAGGATATACGTCTACACACCAGGGGAGGGGAAACGGGGACAGAGTTTTTTTTTCCTTTTTTTTATTTTTTTTTGGAGGCGCGCTTTTTGTTTAGATGGAAATCGCATTTCGTTATGTTTTGTGCTAGTTTTGCATGTATGAAGTTGTACAGGAACGCATGCGAGCACCATGTTGTGGCATGTTGGAGCGTTAGAGCGCCAATATTAGAGCGTCGTTGATTTTGAACGTAAACATAGTTGAGTGGCCGGAGTTGTTAAGAAAAAAAAAAAAAACCAAACCAAAATTACCGCTGTCAAAGTTTTCCGAATTATTTTTGCTTCGGGAAGTGAATGGGAACGTAAACGGGAACCCGTGTTTCGTTTGAAATCGCGGTGTTTTCTGGCTGCGTTAAAGTTATTAGCGACGATCTGCTCGACTCGTACCACGATCGTTTCAATAATCTCGAGTCGTCTCGCTGAACTACTGGTGCAAAAAACACTGACTGTGTGCGCAGATCACTACTATAACATATAAACCGCCACTCAAGACAAAATGTGAGTATCGGTTTTTATGGCCCCTCGCCCCGTCACCCCCTAGTCCACATTCCCCCCACCACCTTGTTTGTGTAGGCACCCACTCCACCAGCGCACTTCTTTTTTTGAACCCGGTTTCCTGTTGACAACCACGACAGCCATTTTGCCCCCAACCAAACACATGACCTCTGGACGCAACCCCGCCGGCGCTATCGTACTCGCCCCATTTTGAGGGCCGCATCGCGAACTACCCTGCGGCCTTAAACCAATACCAAACTGACCGCAGAGCTTGTGTCTCAACTGCCTCTGGCAGGATGTTACACACCTTTCGTTCTTAGCACCTGACTCCACACCGTTTAACATATGACTTCGACGCCAGCGCCACCTCATGCAACCCCCCACACATTAAAGCACACCCCCCTGGACCCGTTGGATCCCTAGGGACACCGCTGAACAACGCTCCACCCTGCCCAAACCCTATCTCCACCAGTTCAGGACTTTCTATTGACAGCATTGAGAGTGGAACCATGAACTCAAGCCACTGGGGCCCCCAAAAAGTATCGTCTCGGTCAAAGTGGAGCAAGATGTCCTTTTGGTCCGAGCGCTCTGTTAGCATGGTGGAGGGCAACACTGGAAGTCTGGGTTGGTCTTCTGCTGAACCCGGCCATTTAAAGCAGTCTTCAGTCACGTCAGGTGCCGTTTCCCTCTCCGGCTCAACGTCTCCGTTCTCTGCGGCCTCATCGCGCTACAAGACCGAGCTGTGCCGCACGTTCGCCGAAAGAGGCGTGTGCAAGTACGGCGGCAAGTGTCAATTTGCGCACGGCCCCGAAGAACTACAAGACCTCAGCCGTCACCCGAAATACAAGACTGAACCCTGCCGCACTTTCCACTCCATTGGCTTCTGCCCCTACGGCATCCGCTGCCATTTCGTGCACAATGGCGAAGACGATCACACGCAATCCCTACCCCAGACCTGCAACCCGACTGTCCAACGGCCTCCCCTCCTCAAGCAGAGTTTCAGCTTCGCCGGGTTTCCCACAACTCCCCAACCTCTAGAAGCCCCCCTAGCGCCTTCCTCGTTCCTGTGCGCACCTTCTGTTTCGACTCCGACGTCGACCGTCATGTCTGACCTTCTCTCCCTGGCCTTTCCCGATATAGACCCCAACACCCTTCTGGACCAGGCCCGAGAGTTGCACCCTCAATTTCTGCCGTCTCCTGACTCTGGCTACTCAGGACTGACTCCCACTTTGTCGCCCACCCAGCTCGCTCCTTCCCAGCCCGAGGTCTGCTTGCGACAGAGTCCCACTGGTGGGCCTTCCCTAGGCCTCCGAAGTCTATCCCACACCTCTCTCTCAGACCACGAGGGTGGCAGCTGCTCTTCATCCAGCAGTATGAGCGGCTCGGAGTCCTCCTTTGGACCCGAAGCCAGCGGGCGCAGGCTTCCCATCTTCAGCCAGCTTTCGGTACCCGATGACAGCGTCTACAACGAAGGCAGCAACTCCGGCACAAGCTTCTTCCTGTAGACTTGTCGCTCCTCACGGGGACTGAACTGTATACTGTGGTATACCTACTGTATTATGTGGCCGATACTTGACATTTTAGTTAAGCTCGGAGTGAAACCTACTGTTTGAAGGTACTGGATGTTGAAAGTGTTCTTTAAGTGGGGTTTCATGTGCTTTTAAGTGGAGCGATTCACCATGTTATATTGTTTTGATAATTGAAAAGACAAGTGGGGAAAAGAATTAACTTGAAAACCTGCAAAGTTCTGGCATCAACAAGTTGTTTGGTAGGGTGAAGCTGTTAACTTTTAGGATGCATTTAGCAATCAGCTATTTACATAGTTATTGTACCGAAATAGCCAAAGAGAGGTTATGACCAGGTCTTAAAGGTCTTTTTCAATATTTGAGATTCATTGTACTCTTCCTAAACCAGAGACCAAACTTTTTTTTTTGTTTCTTCTCCACAGTTTGTGTACTACCATCGTAAACCGACTGTTTCTGATGTTAAAATTTGAATTGATTTGGTTGTTAGTCTGCAATAGAGTTCTTCCAGCTTTTTAATTTTTTTTTTCATTTATTTATTTTTTTCGGATCAGCGTTTGGTTCGTTCCCAGACCTACTTGCCTTAAGTTTCCGAGGGTCCGTACGCAGGCCTCTGGAAGTGCACAGTTAGTACTTAACATGGAATGAGTTGCCTGTGTCATAGTTTTTGGTTGTGCAGCTGTTATTATTGTAAGTTTAGGCAAATCAATTTATTACTATATAAGCCTTTAGTGGCCTTGTGTTTGGTTTAGTTGTTTTTATAGCTGGTTCTGATGGGTCCCTTTTTGCATCTGATTGTCTGAAATGCCCTTGTTGGCTTTGTGTTACATGATGGAGAGTTTCAAGTAACTTAATTTCCTTTATTTATTTTATTGTATTTATAGAAAACGTGTTTTTTGATAATGTTTGTATTAAGTTTAATATATTGATTACTTCTCCCTGCTGCCCTTCTTTTGTACTGAAAATAAACCCTGTTGTTGAACATTGACTCTTGGTGTTTCTCTTTAATGATTTCAATGGATAGTTCGCCCAAAAAGTAAGGGTCGGTAAACCTCACAATTTTCACATCGTTCCAAATCTCTATGATTTTTATAGTGTGGAACACGACAGTGTTTTGAACGGTTTTTGTCCATATGATAAAAGTTAAAATTGTATCGACAAAGCTCTTGTGGTCTCATCTTTTGTGTTTCACAGAATAAAGTTGTACAGATTTGAACTACTCCTTTCAGTTTTTCAGAAACTGATTTCCAAAACACTGAATGCTTGCAAAAAAAATAACTTGAATAAGACCCAAATTAGCTCTTATTTCTGTAATAAAAATAATCTTTAATGACCTGGAGTTGTTTTGTTGTACGATAAATAACATTTCGCATGTTAGGATTTTTTTTTGAAACCGTTCATCCATAGACATTATGACTTAATTTGCTAAATTGTGCTTTGATTATAGTATCTTATCAGTGCTGTGAGTTTGTTCCTCCATTTATTGTGGCTTGTGGTTGGGGGAGGTGTGAGATCACATCTAGTATGGAAATGAGAAGTCCTTTGTTTTATCTGGTTAACCCCACATTTGCCTATCCTTCAATGTGTTAGCGGGTTGGTGGTGACAAATATATAGAAAAAATATATGTATTTTTATTTAATTTTTTTGAATGACCTGTGGCTCTACCCTAAACTTACATATTTCCTCTTCATTTTTCCCACTTTGTCCTTTTAACTTCGGTATATGAGGGTCCTGTTGGTGTTATGAAGAGTTGAAACTTTTGATAGTTAAGTAACAAGAAACTGATTCTGTTCACTGTTCACTATTCACTTGTCGGGGAGGACAATGGTTCGGGGAGGCGTCCTTTGAGAGAGGCGAACCAGGGAAAGGGTTAAAACTGTCTTACTGTTCTCTATTGTGCGCGGGGAATATTCTCCCACATCGCCTAGTGAGTTTTTACAAAGCCAGGCGCATTCTCACACAGGGCCCGGATCATATGGAATCCCGAGCAGATGGCCACATTCACTGGGACTGGGGGTCAAACATATGCTCTCCAGGCTCTTGTGTAGAATGGAATCTGTGAGCGGAAAGAGCTGGGGGTGGGGAGCTCAACCTGGCTACTGTAAGACAATGGGACAGGGAAAGAAACTCTTGCAAGTTGTTAGGATGAAACATTCTCATACGAAAAAAAAAAATCACTTGACTGATAGCTTCATGTTTGCAATGATATATCTGTGACTAGTAGAGTTTACGTTTGGATTCAAACAGGTACTTAAAAAAAAAAAGAAAGAATAGGATTAACATTTTTGATATAGAAGTTGGTTAAATACGGGGGACACCAAACTCTCTAAATCCACTAAAATCACACATATTAAAGCAAAATGTTAAAAAAGCGATAAAAAAAAGTTATATCATCAGCTATGTTAAAACGATGGAACCATAAGATTGATGCATGTTCTTATTTATTGTTCTTAATTACAAGTTCTGTTGGCCAAAATACATTTTTATGCCGTTTTGATAAAGTGATAAATGTCTAAATAAATTACAATACCTTTTCAATAAAGTGGAAGATGGAAGGGTTTTGGACGATATTTCAGTCATCAGATCATCAAATCAAATCAAATGATGTGTGCATTATAATAAAATATTCATAGTAAATTAATATCGTATATTATATATATATAATATATTGGGTGTGTGTGTGTGTGTATGCTATATATCTCATCTATATATATAGCGAGTATATAATATAGATATAAAAGCAAGAATAATTAGTAAACAAGAATACGAGACGACCCTTTGAAAACCTTTGAACAAGGCTTTAAATAATTCCCCTTTACAGGTGTACACAACTAAATAACCACCAGAGGTCAGTAGACTCTTACAAATACACCCCATATGTGACAAACAAACGCTGTTAATTCTCCATTACTAAAGTGCTCATAGAGCTCATGTCACAGTAGCTTGTAGCAGACTGTTCTGTCATCTACTGTAGTCTATTATAATTCATCTTCTATAGCTGAAGTGGCATAACAACCTACAGATACTGTCTATTGCCTCATGACAAACAGTGAGCAGGAAGCTGCCAGTCAGCTGGAATTTATTCATATTAAAATAAAAGTAATTCAATTTAAAAAGTAATTAATATTGTAGATTTAAATTCTGGTTGCACTATAATCATCCATGTTTAATTTGCATCACAGTTGTGGTGTTGGGATATTATTTATGGGGAATCCCCATCCTCTATATCCCATGAGGCCTTTCAGATGAGTGGCTAGATGTCTTCAGGTTTATAAATTATCTACATATTCTATAATGTTTATTAATTCCCCAAGGAAGGTCTGAACTGCAACGGTATACAAATCTAGACAGAGTGCGGGACCTTATGACAGCAAAAGAAAAAAAAAAGACAGCACATGCTTTCATTAATGTCACAATTGGTCAGTTTCACTTCCCTTTCCTGCTTGCTTCATTTCCTCCAAATGCAGTTGTGGTACCTCATAAAAGAGGAAGTGCTTGTGGTCTGAGACACAACTAACATTTAAGAACCCAAGAGGCTTTTGTAATCAAGTCGTCAAGCCCTTGTTTGAAAGGCTAGAAGATTATACTGTGTTGTTGTAGAAAATGAGAGAATAACTGTATTATAGGACCTAGAAAATCTGGAAATCACATGGTTTCAGGATGGATCATTCACATAACTCAACTATTCTTTCCCAGAAAAGTTTGGATATCCAGTCTTTTTTTTTATTAGGGTGTTGTTTTAAATAACAAGGGTGGATATACATTTTTCACTTTCTGATGTTTTGGAAACCTACCAGTTATTTCAGCTGTGGATGTTTAAGCATTTTTTTCAGTGTGCTACTTTAAAAGACAGGGATTTAAGAACATGTTCAAGGACTTACAAAACCGTTGTGAATTTGGGGGAGAAAAAAAAACTGCTCCCTTTCAGGGGAAGGCCGATTGAGTAACTCTGAATGAACTGGATGTTTCCAAATGGTCTTTCCAAGGTTGTTTGGAGGTCAGTTCCCTACTGAGAAAAAAATAAAATAAAATACTTATCATTTTAAAAAAACTGGTCAGCATCCTCAGGAAGTCAAAATAAAATTTTCTTTTTAACCATGCAGCAAAATTTCTGAGTGATTGGTGTGATTTTATATTCAAGATATTCAACTTAAATACACAAATTAAATTAAATTAAATTAAATCATAACAATAAATATGTAAATAAATAAATAAATGCAATTATTTTCTGTTAGCAAACTTTCAGACCGATTTGTGTGATTTTTTTAACAATAAATATTCAAGGTAAATACACCATTTAAATTAAATTAAAACAATAAAATATATTTTAATAGATCGATAGATAGATCGATAGGCCGATAAATAGATTAGAAATACACATAAATAAATAAACTTCCTGTAATAACATTAAAAAAACCTCTTAAAATTACAACAATTGTTGACATTGTTGGAGGAAAAACAAAATATGCGCACTGTCGTATATTCTGTTCAACCTTGTTAGAAAAATATTAAATGTATTAAAATAAAATGGACTAACAGAAAATGACTGCAACAATACAAATAAATAAAAACATAAATAAATAAAATTAGCAGATGTAACTAATTAGCTTCAGTTATAATTACTAATTGTTGACATTGATATGATTTTAATTGCTGATGTGGAGCAGACTCACCAAACCACTTATTTTTCACAACAGGCGAATTTTATATTATATAATAGTCTATAATCAAATATATTTTACAGTTCTACAAAAACACATTTGATAATTTAATGCTCTAAAGTCATATGATACCAGCATGTAGCACATTTGTGAAAAGTGCCTTAGACCAAAACATATCAACAAAGCATTTGAATCGTGATGCCTTTCCCTTTTGGGAAACAAAGTCTGGTTCTGTGATCTTTGAGGTTTTATGGGTTTTGTGTGAGGTGCAGTGGAGGGAGAGGCGGTGGGGTGAGAGGAAATAAGGCCACAGATGGAGGCAGCAAAAGGGTGGAAAGCAAAGGGAGACTGCTGCTGTTCTCAGAGCCTCTCTGGGCTGAATGGCACTCTTTGTGATCCTGTCACAGCTCCACATCCCACATGTGTTTCAGAAGCAACCGTCCTCTCCCCCCTGCTGACGCAAGCACTTTAGGAAAGCCGGAGAGCGAGAGCGAGAGCGAGAGACAGCGGCCTCAGAGGACAGGTCTCCGAATCTTTTTAAAGCAACCCAGGCTTCCAATCACATTTCAGTGCATGTGTGGATCTGTCCCGGTGCCCAAGGCTTTGAAAACTGACTCAAAAATTGCAAAATTTTGTTCCCGATCCACTGTGTGAAAACACGTTTTCCAAAATGTGTGCTGTTGTGTAATGTCAAAACCTACCAGAAAATCCCGCACAGAAAAACGAATGGGCTTTTCAAAACTGTAATAGGGTGAGTTTGATTATATAATATTTGATATATATCTATTATATTACACAGTATATATAATATATATATGTATACACACACACACCCACACACACAAACACACACACATACATATATATATATAGATATCTAATATATATATATATATATGATATATATATATATATAGTATATATTCCCGTAAATATAACATTACTTAAAAACATTTTATTTGTATTTTATTATTTTTATTTTATTTACAGATATGACTAGTACAACACATTTTTGTTTTGTTGACTGTTTCCCATGGAAAATGCAGTCAAAGACTGTATTTTCCCTCAGTAAAAAATACACAAAACTAATTCCCATAGTAATTACCATTTAATATTAATATTTAATTAAAGTTTTATCATCTTAACAAAATAAAATAAAGTAGCATAAAATATAGTACAGCCAGATCAGATACACCAGACGCCCTGGCTTCCGGGCGCAACCGGACGCCGTAGACCCTGGGTAAGAGAACGAATCGTGGAAGTAACAGCATATGGTAGCACACAGAATGTATTAACCCATTAGTTCATTTATTTATGAATATTTATTTGTTTTATACAAGTTCTATTTTTATTTAATCAGATGTTGCACATTACAATAACAGTCAAACTACTACTACTACTACTACTACTACACACTACAGGTAAGGTTGTTAATTCGTTTATATTAGTATATTTAGATTTATTAATAAGAAGTTAGTCATGATAACAAATCAAGTGAAATAAAATATATTTTTAGAAAAATTAAACATTTCTATATATCTGCTTATTCAGACTTTACCTTATAACGTGAAAAAAAACACATTTTTTTATTTTATTTGCGCAAGCCTTCCTCAAACATTGCACCAAATCATGGAGAGTTTTGCTGAGGTCAAAAAATAAACCCTGAAAGAATTGACCAGGTTCTTCTCAGAAATTGTGTAAGCGAGTGTTGCAAGCGCTAGCATGCTGCCTAGCAATGAATGCTTTGTTTTGACTAGGGGACTGTCTGTGTAAACAAAGCCAGAGAAAACAGCCTAAAGGAAGTGTAGTGTGACCTCACACTTGATGTGAATGTACACGTACATACTGACATCAACCCAAGACACACTGCGGCGAGGGAAAGCACTCCTGGTTACTAATTCAGGGCACCGATACCGTGCTGATCTTACTATGACTCTTTTCTCATGAGAACCTGTGGATCTGAAGGTGTAGCCTAATTTGACAGATAATGCTATTCTTGAAGATATGAGTTTGCCAATATCCTTTGCTGATTCCCTAGATATGTATTATTTCAGGATTGTACTGTTTGCACTCCCCTCGATGGACAAACTTCCTGTGTGAGTGACTGGAGTCCATAGACTCACTATGATAAATCATGGCTGAAAGTTTTCTTTGAGATCCTGTTATGCTTCTCTAAAGATTTTTTTTTTTACCCTGTTTCCTCAGACGTTTCCTCTCCGATTGCCAAATACTGCAGTAACAGCTAGAATGGAATAGTTTTGCACTTCTGTAATGGAAAAAAAAAGTAAGCAGTGGTGCAGCTGTTACAGAAGTGGTTACATTCGCTCCACCGCTGAGCAACATAGTGGAAGCATGTCAGGTGGTTTAAATCAGACGTGCTTTAGTTTGAACAGCGGTGAAAACTTGACTGGATGAATGTTTTAGAAGTGTTTGAGAAATGGCCTTTTAACCCTATATTTCCAGTGGACTTATTTTGCATAACATGTTCTTAATTTAGAATCAGTTCTTCAAAAAGCTCCCTTTTGCCCTCGTCTTTCCATTTTCCCTTTCATTATTATTATTATTATTATTATTATTAAAGCATCAAGCATCATATTTCTATGCCTATACTAAGCGGTTAAGGGTTTCAAAGATTAACCACTTTGTTTTTGATCATGGTGGATAAATAAATACGTAAACAATTCAGTATTGGGAGTGGGCTCATTTAATTGGGAAGTACGTAAACCATCTAGCAACTACCCAGAACAACTTAGCAACCGTACCAACAACCATTTGAACACTCTATGACAACCCCAGCATAAACAATTGCACTAATGACCAGCATGTGTGGCAACTGCATAGCAACACACTAAAACACTTAGAACACATTAGCAACTGGATAGCAACACATTAACAAATCAACTCTGAAGATCTTAGAAATACATAGCAATGCACTAAAAACCACTCAGACGCTTTAGCAACTGCACTCCCAAAACAACAATTTTTACTTAAGTTATGTAGCCAACTAGCAACTACCTGGAACACAGCATCTGCACCGAAAAACCACTAACACCAATCAGAACACCTTAGCAACCACATAGCAACACAATACAACTCTTTTTACTTGAGCCACTCACTCACAAAATCACTTTAGCAACTGCATAACAATGCACTAAAACTCTTTTTTCCTTAAGTAATGATCTAGCAACTACCAAGAAACACCTTAGCAACCTTACAGAAATACACCAACAGCCATTCTGAACATGCTAGAAACTGCATAGCAACACACTAACAACCACCAACCAATAACAAGTATTTTTACTTGAGCCAGAATTAAACAGCTTAGGCAATTAAAAGAACCTTAGGCAACTGCATCGCAATCAGTAAAACACCTAGCAAAGCCCATAGCATTTGCACCAAATTACTCAGATTGCCTTGGTAACCACATAGCAACACACTAACAACTCTTTTTACTTAGGCCAGTAAGTAAACATAGGAACTACCCAGAACACCTAGAAACTGCCCCACATATGCAAGCCCCCTCCCCACACCAGCTTCCCCAATCACAGATTGCCTTAGTAACCACACAGCAATGCACTTTTTTTTTTTACTTGAGCCAGTAAATAACCATAGCAACTACCCAGAACACAACTGCATTGCAATCCACCAACAATCATTCTAAACACCATAGAAACTGCATAGCAACAGACAAAAAAACGCTTAGAACCCATTTGCAACCACATAGAAATGCAAAACAAAAAAAAACGTGAATATTTTAGCAACTGCATAGCAATGCAAAAACAACCAAACAAATCGCCTTAGCAACAGCATAGCAAAGGACTAACAATGATCTTTTTTTAAATTTATTTATTAGTATTATTATTATTATTTTCTTTCTTTCTTACTTTATTTTTTAACTTGGGCCAGTAAATAACCATCTTGCAACTTACAGGACTCTTTAGCTACCACATAATGCACTAAAAACTTTCAGAACCCCTTAGCAACACAATAAAACATAAACAACCAAAATTAATATTATTTTATATATACATATCTTTTGTGTGTGTGTGTGTAAACTACTCTCGATTTCTAATACGTTTCCAAAAATGTTGGCCAAAAATCCATTTGTTTAACCGCTCAGATTTAGCTGAAAAGCCAATAATAGTCTGTTTGAAGGTACAGTATGTAATATTGACAGCAAGCGGTTGAAATGGGTACTGCAGTCCGAATGTAAAATATGCCTCAAACTCCGCGCTCAAGCGGGTTGCCAGATTGAGGAACGAGCAACAGGAACGAGCGCAACTGACAGTGGAATTCAACGAGCCTTACACAGTAAGTAAATGAGTCGATGTATGCGCGTTTTAATATGTCTCTGGTCATAGAGCTTTTTATATGGATGCTGAGGCTTTTTTTTAGGCCAGTAGATTGCTGCTCTCGCCCCAGTTTGTTTGCTGGCTTCCATGGCTGCAGTATGCTGTATTTTCCACCAACTGGCAACCCGGGGTTTCATACAGCACCTTTAATGGCAGATCCCACAAACGTTCAATGTGTGTTAAATGAACTAAATCTTTTTATCTTAATTTTATGTGTGTGCCTATACACAAATTGACTAAAAAATAACCCTATCCTGATAAATATTCAAAAGTAAGAAGTGTGACAACTTGCCCCAACTCCAATACATGTTGCTAGGTGTTGACAGAGCAGCTGGTGAATAATTTGCACTGGTTTAATGTTGAAATAATGGAGACGCTCAGCATGCTTAGTTTGCAATGTAGATCCTTAACGAAACAATGTCTTTTTCCTGGAAGAGGGCTGGGCAAAATTTAAAGCAGTAAATTTCCCCATTGAAACAATCTGTTCTCCGGCTTATAATACTTAAACTCATAGTTCCTTTTCTATTGTTTGTTGGCAGGTAATTTCCACACCAGATCATTTTCAGAGCAGAAGGAAGGAATTTGGCCATGCCTGCAAAAGCATCTGCAGAAAGTGGCCCTTTCAAACTCCACTGACATTCATACTTCCCTCTCAAAATTCACACACCTGTTCAAATAGCCAGCCTCAGTGGCCATAAAGAGGAATTGTTCACCGCCATACACTTGCAATGTCATGTGCAGTATTTCAGAATACCCTAGAGAGAACTTATTTTAGACTCAACATAAACAAGATTGTAATGACTTGTTTGAAGTCTGACCATCTGGCCATACGCTGAGGCTGGTTTCATGTCGTGAAAAAAATGTCTGATTTTCTGCCTGGCTATTAAATAGAGTTATGTATAAATTATATATATATTTACAAAAAATCATATGTTGTAAATAATATTTAAATATATAGGCTATGTTGTCAGGTTTAAAGCGTTGACGATAATTATCTGGAATGACCTATATAACTAACGTTTGAATCATAAATCCTATGCAAGAGAATCAGAAACGAGTATTGTAAAAACGGCAGTCATCCCTTCCTGACAAAATTTTCTAGTATTAATAAGTACCAGTAGATCGTCACTATTTACTCGTTTACTGCAGTATGAATCATGTTTGTAGCCAGTAATTTTTAACCATCTGAGCATGCTGGAGACATGAAATAATTTAGTGGTGGCACAAATATTATTTTGTTCCGTTCTTCATAGTTGTGCTTTATTATTGATTTCCTACACATACACACTGATTAAATCTAATAGGCTAATTAAAACAGTTCTGCAAACAAAAGTGTTAAAACTTCTGGGTATCTTTCACAAGGAACCTGAAAAAGAAGCAGCAGAAGTTCTGACGTTTGAGACAGAGAACACATAATTTGACCCTGAGCACAAAAACCAGTCTTAAGTCGCTGGGTATATAGCAATAGCCAAAAATACATTGTACAGGTCAAAATTATAGATTTTTCTTTTATGCCAAAATCATTAGGATATTAATTAAAGACAGTTCCATGAAGAGATTTTGTAAATTTCCTACTGTAAATATATCAAAAATTAATTTTTGATTAGTAATATGCATTGCTAAGAACTTCATTTGGATAACTTTAAAGGCAATTTTCTCAGTATTTAGATTTTTTGCACCCTCAGATGCCAGATTGTCAAATAGTTGTATCTCGGCCAAATATGGCCCTATCCTAACAAACCATACATCAATGGAAAGCTTATTTATTCAGCTTTCAGATGATCTATACATCTCAATTTTGAAAAATGGACCCTGATGACTGGTTTTGTGGTCCAGGGTCACAGATGGTCCAGGTGTTCTTTTATATTTAGACCTATGCTGTTGTTTTGTGCTTTTACACAAAACACATGTTGTACACTTCTACAAGTGCTAGAATGTGTCTAAAACAGGGCTCTGTCTGGAGAACTCATGCCCGGAAGATAATGCTTTACTGTCTTCTGACTATTATCTTTCTCACTTTCATCAACTTTTATTTGCTACAAATGTTTTTATACTGTATTTATTTGTTTGTTTTTTGGTCTACTCATATCACAAGCAGTATTGCTAAGGTGTCAATTTGTCGCACTAGATGTACAACTTGTTTAACTTTATTATCTGAAAAACATAACCTAAGATTCTTGTACATATTATTTAGAAATGTAAGACACAAGTTTAAATGAATTGCATTGCATTAAACAACAAAACATCAAAATCCATTACTGATAACCAGCTAGTCGAATTATTGTTTTAGAGCATGAAGTCATTTCTTCTCCAGACAGATGAGCAGAGTAACCACAGATACATTTCAACATGTAATGTTTGATAATCAGAAAGTGTCCAAATACATTTGATCTTTTTGAACAGTTCTGTTTTTTTTATGAATGAAAACTTAAACTTATTTTTGTGAAATACTTTGTTTTAAAAATGTGCTTGTGTATATTTCAGAGCAAATGTTAAATTTTTTACATGTAACATTACGGTTAATAACAAAATAAAATAAGTTTTATTTAAAGGAAACAAAATTAGTTTGGTACTTTTGTCAGAACATAGGATTACTATGATAATTTGTCATAACAGAAGACACAGATGACTAGCTGGATTATTTTGTAAATATATTTTTTTCATACTAAAGTGTATTATGTGACAATAATAAAAAAATTAAGAAATAACAACAACAATTATTATTATTGTTGTTGCTACGAATATTTCATTTTTATTGTTGTTGTTTATGTATATTATCATCATCATTATTATTATTATTTTTATTATACAACAACAACAACTTTTATTGTCGTTACTTCCATTCCCTTTCAGTAAGTCACGTTCGACGTTATGTCAGTCATGACTGACGAATTGGGATCTCACCCGAGAGCCCAATCACTTTAGAGTGTTAACTAAACAAGCCAATGACAGTTGGGGTGCGTGTTTCGCCATGCGCACCCCGCCCCGCAGCGTGGGTATAAAAGGAGAGCGCGTGCAAACGCACATCAGCTTTTCGCTTCGGAGCCGAGCCTTCTACTAGGACGAATCTCTGCGAGTGTCTGCAAAGAAACAGCCTAGGTGGTTTTCGGCTCGTCAGCGGGGGTGCATTCAGTGCTGCTCATCTTCGGCGTGCTGCAGCTCATGTTGAAAGCAGCGCTCATGGATGAGTCATGTTCTCAGTGCGGGAACATGACCATCGCGGCGTTGCGGTCTAGATACCTCCTCATTAAAAGGGGGGGTATCCCCCTTGCCATGACCCATTCTAGCTCCTCCGGCTCTCGGAGGGCTACTTCGGTTCATGGCCAGGGAGATCTGAGGATCACGGTGAGAGCTTCCCTGTCGAGTACGTCTCCGCAGGCCTCTCATTCCTCTAGCGCATCGCACCGCCTGAGTTTGCTGGTTCCTCGGACAGGGCGGGGCCCAGCATCTCGTGCGGAGCGCAGGCAGAGGACAGGATGTCGAGCGCTGCATCGGAGGGCGAGCTAAGCTCTAGAGATGAGGATTCGGCTGCGCTGCCAACGTCAGGAAGAGTGGCGTTGCCCGAGCCAGATCCAGAGATGACCGCTATGCTTTCCCGGGCCGCCAAGAGTGTCGGGCTGCACTGGAGGCCTCCTCTTCTCCCGAGGCTCAAGGCTGGATGATTTTGTGTTCCTGGGGTCTCAAGCCGGTCTCAGTTCAGAGCGCCCTATTGCTATGCAGCTCTGCCCGCAAAGTGCCGCCGCCTGGAGGGGTAGTCCACGCCTTCTGTCCAGGGCCTGTAAGTTCTCGTCCGCTCTGATGGCTAAGGCTTACAGTGCTGCTGGACAGGCCGTTTCCGCCCTGCATGCCATGGCCCTCCTGCAAGTCCACCAGGCCAAGGCGTTGAAGCAGTTGCACGAGGGTTGTGCTGACCCAGGTGTGCTGCAGGAAATGCGCACGGCGACGGACCTCGCACTTATGGTGACGAAAGTCACGGCGCGGGCCCTGGTTCAGACGATGTCCACATTGGTGGTCCAGGAGCGCCACCTATGGCTGAACCTGGCAGATATGAGGGAGGCCGACAAACACTGTTTCCTGGACTCCCCGATCTCCCAGGTTGGCCTATTCGGCGAAGCGGTGGAGGGCTTTGCCCAACAGTTCTCCGCCGCGCAGACGGAGGTGTTTCGACACATTCTGCCCTGGCGGTCTGCTGCTGTCTCCACCCCACCGTCGGCTGCAGCTCCCCTGTCTGCTCGTCACCAAGAGCGCCCTCCTGCGGTTTGCTTGGATCCTGCTCTTTCTAATGGTGACCGCACCCCTACCTTCCCCCGGAGGCGGGCTGGGTGGAGATCCTTTGGGTCCCGTTTTGTCTGTTCGCCACTGGCTACCCATCCCTGTCGCCTCGTGTCTTCACCATGGTCGTGGAGGCAGCCCTCGTTCCATTTGAGGGAAGCGGGCATTCGCGTTCTCATTTACCTCGACGACTGGCTCATACTGGCTTAGTCCCGAGCGCAGTTGTGCGAACACGGGGATATGGTGCTCAGTCACCTCAGCTGGTTGGGGCTTCGGGTCAACTGGGAAAGGAGCAAACTCTCTCCGGTGCAGAGGATCTCTTTTCTCTGCATGGAGCTGGACTAGGTCAACCTCTCAGTGGAGCGTGCACAGTCGATGCTGAACTGTCTGGGGTCTTTCCAGCGCAAGAGGGCGGTTCCACTAAAACAGTTTCAGAGGCTCCTGGGGCATATGGCATCCGCATCCGCTGTCACGCTGCTCGGGTTGCAGTATCCGGTCATGTTGTTTGTTGTCCAACAGATGCCTTTGGGGCCGGGTCTGGGTTCCATGTTCAAGCCAATGCAGCTGGTTTTGCTCTGGTCGGGGGGTGCCGGGAACCGTACTGCATTTCATAAATAAAAAAACTGGTCCAAGAAATCGCGTTTCAAGGCGTAGTATTCCAAACTTGCTCGGGTGCGACCGTACATATCCAAGGGTCACTGCAAGGAGAATGACGATAGCTCTAAGCTCTGAAAGTACTGCAGGAGGGGGGAGAGGGAAGAGGGGGGAGGGGAGAACAGGAGACTGCGCGTAGACCGCCTTGGTAGTTGATGTACGCAACGGTCGCAGTGTCGTCCGGACGGAGCGCTACACGTACTGGACTAACACTGTCGCGCCCTCAGCGGCAACTTTATAACTGCGGTCACATCACGAGCTAACCACTGCGCTGGTCTACTGCTTGCCCGCATAACAGCAGAGGGAGTGCATCGCAACTCGTTGCATCTCTCTCTGTGGCGGTCAGAACATCTAGACGGTCTCTTCCGGGCACCAGAGTTTCACCACATCTGCACCCTGCGATACTCAATCTGTCGTAGCGACTGAGCCCCACACATGCCCTTGCAACATGGGGCAGAATGGCGTCCTCCCTACCCCCACCTGAGACCTGTCCGGAGTCACTGCATTATGTCTGAGACGCTTATTCGGCGCGACCTCGACCTCGGCCGCCCGACCATACCTGCCCAACACTCCTCTCGCACTGTCCTCCTAGTTGAGACACGCGTCGTTTCCTCCCAGACACATCGTCGCATTGCCAGAAATGTGTTTAACTACTCCCTGGAATCCGACAGTCAGGGACCTCGGCACGACGCAGCTGCTCGTGCAGCTGTACCTGCTGGCTGCCTACGTGCGTCTTACAGCAGATTTGCGCCCGCAGATGGCAGTCTGACGTATGCTCTGCAAGACATCTGTGCAGGTGCCGAGAGATGACAAGTGATTCCGTCTCTCTGTCGGAGCCGGCGCAGTAGCAGTTTTCGCATCGGACTTGGTCTCCCAGTACTAGACTGCCGAATGTCCTCCAGCGGCCGCACAGCAGCCCCTGACCGCATTGCGTGACTAATGTACCTGCTGAGTGAATGGCGACTCGTCGCTTTCTGCACAAACGAAGAACCGCGCGTCTACGAGATCTGGGCTTCTACGCCTCTGACCTCCTCGCGACTGTGCTGAAGTGCTCACGACTTGAGAATGTGTCTAGTATCGGTTGCAAGCTAGGTCTCTAGTGGGCGACCTCCAGTGGTAGTAAACACCATCACGTCAGCTAGAGCTCACGATCGTAACCACGAGCCGCGTAAGAGGTCTGTACAGTCGACGCTATTCGATCCGTGGCAGTGCATCTGTATGCTGACTTAGCGGCCGCCAGATAACAAGTACGCCAGCTGGCGGAACTAAACAAAGACGGGACGTCAAAGTGATAAAGCTCTGTGCTACGCCATTGTCACCTTTCTCCACTCTATTAAAAACCCCGCTCGTACTTCCTAATAAATGCTCTAACGTACCCCTTACCCAACCTCTTCCATCTATTCTCTTGGGGTGTCCCTTTCTCCCTCCCTCCCCTTCCTTACTCCCATACTCTTTATAGTCCTTCTAAGCCTTTCTTCTGTCATTCCTCCCTTTTTTTATGTTAACATAATATTAAAATTTATTATCTACAATTTATATTTATATAAAGAGTTTAAAGTTAATAATTTTTTCTTGTTTGGTAAACAGGTAGTTCAATTTTGTTTTTTTGTTCTAATTACGTAATTTTTTTCTGTTAATTTGTAGATGACAGATCGGAGTCGTGCTTTCTACCCTGCAGGATGGGTTGGAGTGAAGGCTGTCTCCCTCCACCCTCAAAGTGTATGTTGCCGCCATTGCCGCACATCACGAGGCAGTAGACAGTAAGTCTGTGGGGAAGCACGACTTGGTCATCTGGTTTCTCAGAGGGGCAAGGAGGTTAGATCCTCCGCGCCCTCACCTGTTACCCCTCTTGGGATCTCCCCTCGGTCCTGGTGGCCTTGAAGGGGTAGCCCTTCGAGCCTCTGCAGTCAGTAGTGCTTAAGGTTTTGTCATTAAAGACAGCTCTCCTCACCGCATTGGCCTCGGTCAAGAGGGTAGGGGACCTGCAGGCATTTTCGGTCGATGATTTGTGCCTAGAATTCGGGACGGGTAACTTTCAAGTTGTCCTGAGACCCCGGCCTGTATATGTGCCCAAGGTTCCCACCACGCCTTTTAGGGATCAGGTGGTAACTTGCAAGCGCTGCCACCTGGAGGAGGCAGACCCAGCCATTTCTCTGCTCTGTTCGCGGTCGCGCTCTGCGCATTTACGTTGACCGTACGCGGAGCTTCAGGACCTCAGACCAGCTCTTTGTCTGCTTCGGAGGACAGCAGAAGGGAAAGGCTGTCTCCAAACAAAAACTTGCCCACTGGTTAGTGGAGGCTATAGTCTTAGCTTACCAGGCCCAACGGTTACCTTGCCCCCTCGGAGTGAGAGCTCACTCTACGAGAGGAGTGGCATCTTCTTGGGCATTGGTGCGGGGCGCCTCGATAGCAGACGTCTGTAGAGCTGCCGGCTGGGCGACGCCTAACACATTTGCGAGATTATATAATCTCCATGTAGAGCCCGTGTCCTCTCCTGTACTCGCCTCAGGTAGGCAGTAACACCGGACCCGCTCAGTGTCGATCACGCTTGCTGTGCCAGTCCCCTCTTCGGACCGGATACGTGCGCTTTTTTGCTTCTCACTTCAGTTCCCCATGGCGAACCCTGTTGGAGTACCTCCCGCACCCTCGGCGGTCGGGCGTGGCGGAGCGCCAGACGCCAGGCTCAGCACTTGTGTGCATGCCCAAGGTCAGCCCTTGTGCTGGGCTAGGTGCCCGTGTGTAGTGATTCCCCTTCGGGTGATCCCACATGTGTATTCTTCCACTGTACGGCTCCCCTCACGGTAAGCCCGTGTCTTCCCTGGCAGTCGTTGCTGGCCCAAAAGCCCCATCTCTGCTGCGTAGTCATCTCACCCCATGCGGGTTTGAGTCTACAGCAGGGACTTCCATATGTAGCACTGCCCTGGGCCAGTCCATATGTGTATTCCACATGATACCTCCTATGCGCAGGATGTGGCTTCTGTAGCATTCCAACTGGGTACGCTTTCACAGTGTTATCCAATGTACCACTGTATGGAACAGCAGTGCGGACACCTCTGCCTAGCCGCTGTCCTATCTTCCGCCCCTGCTGGTGTGGGGGGACTTGCCGGCTTTTGCAGGGCACTGGAGGGGTTCAGCAATAGTGGCGTTTTCCATACGGATCCCAATTCGTCAGTCACGACTGACGTAACGTAGAATGTAACTGACTGAAAGGGAACGTCTCGGTTACTTGTGTACCCCTCGTTCCCTGAAGGAGGGAACAGAAAAGTCACGTTCCGTCGCCACAGCTCCTGTACCACCGCTGAACGGCCGGGGCTTAGTCTCGGCTCCTCAGCGAAAAACTGATGTGTGTTTGCACGTGCTCTCCTTTTATACCCGCGTTGCGGGGCGGGGTGCGCATGACGAAACATGCACGCCAACTGTCATTGGCTTTTTTAGTTAACACTCGAAGGTGATTGGGCTCTCTGGCGAGATCCCAATTCGTCAGTCACGCTCCGTTCCCGCCTTCCAGGAACGAGGGTGGACACACGTCACCGGACGTTATTATTATTATTAATATAATAATAATAATTATTATTATATTATTATTATCTTACAACACAGATAATTAGGTTAATAGTTTCATAAATATATTGAATTTTACTTATTATTTTGGTATATTAAGGTGTTTTACAGATGATAATATACACAAATACTACTACTACTACTACTACTGCTAATAATAATCATCAGCAATATTATTCATTAATAACATAAAAATATTTTATTCATTTTTTATTTTTATATATTTTTTTCCTGGTTGTGTCTATTCAGGGTTAAATCCAAGTACTTTTTGAGGCCATTAACTAAAAAATATGTATTGTTTTAATCTAGACACCACCTTCATTTATAAATCATTTCTGAGGTCTAAATATGTTTTTGCTAATTAAATAAATGAAAGGGTAACAGGAAGCAGGATTAAAGATGCTCCATGTGGCCTTGATTTTAGTCCGAAAGCAGAGTGAAGGAAAAGAGGGAAATAGTTGTTGTCTGACGTCAACAGCCAGCAGTGGAAGTGCCTTCCTTTTATAGACATGCGCTCTCTTTGGTACATTCCTTACTCCAGCAGCGCTCATCCCAGCAGTCCCAGGGAGGAGAGGTCCTGCTTGCTCGTGACGCAAAAGCACAGACAGTGAAGGGAGAGATGAGGGAAAAATCTCACTCTTAATCTTTCATTTTACTTTTACCTTTACCCTCTGGCCATGGCAGGGTGTGGCATGGTTACATAAAGCCTTACAGATATTGTAGCGTATAACTATCACAACTGGATATGTGAGTTTATACTTTAGCATGGTAAAATACAAACAGGGTACTCCGAATGACATATACAATCCCATTTGATGTAACTCAAGGGCTTAATTCATATTTTCTAAAATAGGCATGTTTTACAGGAAGTTTTCATAGGATTGTAACATTGGAAATGGAAACACTCCCTCCAGTTAGCAGCGAGAATACTTTACCACAGATGCAATACATTTGGCAGCGAGCGACTGTGATTTAAGCAATCTCTCGCTCGGCTCTCATATTTTCGGCCACATGTGTTCCTTCCACTCTCTTTGCTTGGGATCTGACCTCATATTGTTCTTGGCAGGCGAATCCTTGACAGGCTTAGACAGCAACTTGCACAGGCAGAATAAAAGCCAGATGCGTTTCCATGACGCTGTGGACGTCTGCACTGAGCGAGAGTTGTGCAATTCCCTTTATGCTACTTGAAGCAGAAAAGCAATTTCCACAATCTTAACCTTGCCCCAGCAAGAGACTTTACAGCCCACCTTGAAACCCTGAAACCACGTGGATAATGTGAAACCCTCTTAGGACTTCCTGCAAACTGAATATCGCCTATAACCTGATTGTATTCCTTAAAGAACTATTCCGGGTTCAATACAAGTTCATTAGACAGTTCATTAGTACAGTTCATTAGTACAAGTTCATTGTGGCTTCATGTTGATTACCACAAAAAATAAAGACATAAATAAATAAAATAAAAAATCCACATATCCATCATTTTCTTTATTGCAAACGTCTGGGATGCAATGGAAGTGAATCCATATATGTTCAAATTAGCAACAGTATACCAGTATAACAGTACTGGTTAACAGTATAGCATCAGTATATCAACCTCAAAATGAACATAAGTTTACAACTCCAATTATATACAAGATTTTAAAGTGCTTATACTTCTAAAAAAAAAACTGATCCCATTTACTGCCATTGCAAGTGCCTCAATGTTATCAACATTGTTATAAATTCTGTTGATTGAGCTTTATTTGTATTGAATGCAGATCAGAATTGTTTTAAGGCAAGTTTTAACATTTTAAAGTGCCTTATGTAAGTTTCACTTTTAACAAATTGGCACTTTTTTTTTTTACTTCCATTGTAAGTGCCTCACTTGAGTTTTGCCTTGGTTTTAACCATAACGAACTGAAATTCCTTTGTGGTAATCAATATAATGCCATAATGCTGTCGGCTGAACTTTATTTGTATTAAACAGATCATAAAATTCATAAAATTAAGGCAAATTTTTTAACAGATTTTAAAGTGCTTTATGAAAGATCCGCTCCTGAATTGGCCCACTTCCATTGTAAGTGCTTCTGTAACTTGTTGCCATTTTTTTTTTATTATGAAATGCTGTCGATTGATTATTTCTATTGACCTCAGACCAGAAGATTTGTTTAATGCAAGTTTTAAGAGATTTTAAATAGTTTTTATATAAACCAGAAAATCCCTTTAAGGCAAGTTTTTACTTCTGAAAAATTGGCCTATTTACTTCCATTGTAAAAGTTTAGCCTTTTTTTTTTTTTTTTTTTTTTTAAGAACAACAGATAAGTCGAAATTTCTTTGTGGTAATCAGTATTATGCCACAAATGCTATCAGTTGAGCTTTATTTGTATTGAACCGGGTCTGTGAAATTCAAGTCCACTGACATTCTCGATTGCATGGATCAGGCCATTTTTGTGGTAATTTGATAAGGCAAGCTTATAAAATCTAACCGATGGAACATTAACAGATGTCTGTGCTCCGTTTTCTTTGACATTTCTATTCATTATGCAGTCAGTGAACATAAACGTATTGCAGCAAGCAGGTTAAACATTAGACATCCAGGCTGTTACTAACACTGTGCATTGTGTCTTGAAACAGGTTCGTAAGCAGTTGAAAGGTTAAAGTACTTTATAAACCACTATGGTATGTTAAACATTGATAGAATGGGGTGGACGTCTAACTTACCAGAAACAAATTCAATCATGGCTTTTGTTTTGAACAATGGCTTACATATTTATAGTCTAAGAGTTAAACAGTAAAGTTATGTCATAGCTTATACTATCAGTTCAGAAATTATGAATTCCACATCAATCCTGAGACTCGAAGTAGAAGGAAATTAACAAAACACCAGTTTTGATTGTCTGACTTTAGGTTTGCTGCCATAGTAACCCCATGGAAACTGATTGTTGCTGTCTACTTCCTTTTTTTTCTTCTTTGTTGCTTGTGAGACCTGCTTCCTCATTGCTTTTCTATGCATTGCTGTTTATTGAATTAAATTTTACATTATATGAACATCTCATTTGGGTTCTTTTCATTTGTGCTCCTAAATGTTACCAGCTATTCAAGATTCAGGGGATTCAGATGTAATAATCTACAAATTAACCGTTGAGAACTCATGTTGATTAACTATTAATCTGAATTTCAGGGCTACATGTGCCACTCGATGTCTGTGGTGGGGATAGTTCACCCAAAAATGAAAATCTATCATCGTTTACTTACCCTGTGTTGTGTTTCCTTCTTCTATGGAACATTAAAGAAGATATTTTGAAGAATGTTGGTAACCAAACAGTTGGCGGTAGCCATTGACTTCCATAGTATTTTTTTCCTCCCATAGACATTAATGGCTACCATCAGCTGTTTGGTTACCAAGACTCATGCATGTTTAAAACAACTTGAGGGTGAGTATTATGACAGAATTTTCATTTTTGGGTGAACTATCCCTTGAAAGTGCATATTTTGTTCAAGGAAATGGCAAAAAGGATGGATATGAACTGTTTTAGTTTAATTTTAAATATATAAAAGTGTGATAAAACCATAAATATAGTATACCATAAATATAGAGGTTAGTGACAAAGGGCCGTTTGAGAAGTTATTTAATGTGTGGCCTTTTGTAACTATCTACTTCCTCATCGAAACTGCTGACTCTATTTGGAGAACTGTGTGTTTCCATATATTTTTTGTAACAAGTCTAGAGGAGCTAAAAAAACAACAACAAAAAAAAAACCCAAGTGTGTCTGACTGCAGTGTTTGCAATATATTATTTTAAGAATCATCAGCATTTTTACCGTTATGAAGTTAGTCACACATGACTAAAACGATTTCAAAAGCAAACCTGTTGAACAAATGTGACTTTTTAATGAAACTCCCATTTAAAATGAGCAGGGTGTACAGTATGAGCTGATAAAATAAGCTTATTTTCTACCCAGGGAGAGCTGTCAGCGTACAGAAGAGCATTAGTAAACATGGAGGTAAATACAAGCCACTTACAGTTATTGCAATTTCAGGTCTGGCTTTACTGTGCTGTATCACAGCTGCCATTGTTTGCTCTGTGAAGCGCACCAATAGCGTCCTAAAGCACGTTGAAACATTGAAAGAAGAGAGAGGGAGAAGACGGGCCATTTGTGTGTCCGTCTGGTTATTTGCTCTTACTGGACCGCCACTGTTGTTATGGTTACACATCCTGTGCGTGTTCTGGCGAAGAAGACGAGCGCAGTGAAATGGACTATAAAGTCCATAATTTAACTCTTAAATGTGACAACAGCTTCTACACCACATATTTTAATCATATCGTAACTTACTACAGACTTCTATCAGATGGAATGATAGAGCAATTTTCTTGTCAATTTAATCAGATTTTCCTGTGGCATTTGGCAGGGCCCACACGTCCTCATTTGGACCACATAGCGACATATGATATCTCAAAGTGCCATCTTCCCACACATGACACCGTTATGTTTATTTTCAGTTATGGTGGTCGTTATTTATATATTTAACTTATCAGGATGTAGATAAGTTGTGAAGTGTGAAGATCACATAATGTTTTTGGCTAAAGCACTTTTTGGGTGGATCACAGAGGTGGGGTCTTTTTTATATTTCATCACATATGTCTTGTATCAATATGAATAATACAGAGAACAAAAATAGCCACTTGTACTTTTTCTTGAAGAAGAGGAGAATGTTTTTTTTTTCATTCTTCACATATTTGTTTTACTATGACCTGAACAAGATGAACTTTTAAACGAAATTTTTATCATAAATCTTTCTTCACAACTGTCACCAAATGACATATGTGTAACAGACTGTTGAGATGACATCTTAAAGGGCTAGTTGAAAGATAAAAAATATATATATATATGCATGCATAATTATAATAATTATAGTAATTATTTTTTAAAAAGGTACACCTTTGTTTACTTACCCCGAAAGGTGCATATTAGTACCTTACTACCTGAGGTGTTAATAGTACATCTCAAGTGTACATATTAGCATCTTAATGGTATATATTTGGGTACTGCCCCAGTAACAGGTTTTGCACTTTTTTTCTGAAAATGAATAATAAATGCATTCTTCAAAATCTCTACAGAAGAAAAAAGTCATACAGGTTTGTGTTGCTGTGGCCTGTGGAATTGCTCTCCTAGTGGGTTTATATGGTGCGATTCTTTGTAAAGCTTTGAAACAGTATGTATTGTCAAAAGCACTATACAAATGATTTTAAGTCATTTGATCAGGTTGCACAATAAGCATATGTTTGCATATTGGGATGTCTTGTTTGCATTGGTTTATGAAAAGGTTAAGAGAGGCTCTGGTCAGTTAAACATTAAGAGTTATAAAGGGGTTCATTAACACGAGTTTAGTTCAAATGTATTCAGGTTCCTAATTCTTTAACATTCAACGTAAGTAGCAGGCAATGCGAAGGTTTATGTAATGCACGGCACTGCCATGCGCCAGTGTAACGCTCAATAAGATCTTACTGCACTCCATTAAACTGGCCAGCTCACAGATCTCGAAGCTGACAACATCACTGGAAACGCAGGACAGATTTAATCTCTACAGACAGCTATTGGTTGCTTCAGACTTTGTTTTGTCATATGCATTTGGAGATTCAGGTCAGATCTCAGTGTTGTTGTGTGAAATATCTTTGTGTATGCCAAATATGAACTTAATCCTGCTCCAAGTATTTACAAAACAGCATTTTTTTTCTTAGGCATGTGATGAAGTGATTTTGAAATGTAGGTGGGTGAGGAACACTGTAGGTGATATGAGTTTATATTCTTGTGATTTTGTGGTGCATTTGGCAGAGGAAACATCGAGTTCAGTACAACTGTTTTTTTTTTCCACAATTTGCATTTATTACATTATTTTGGTCAAATGAAATCGTTTCCATTATTTTGTGTCAACAATTTGAGGCCACGACACATGTTGATAAATAAGTAAAAAATACATGGCTATACCTTCAATAAATACTCAATAAATATATTAGTTAGGTCTATACAATTACAATTACAAAAAAAAAAAACATTGCAAATGAAGCAAACTATTCTACAGAAATACTGTTCTGTTACAGTCCCTGATAAAAGACAAGTTTCCTTGAGTAAGGACCCAACCAGGGTTGTCAAAACATTAACTTGACAGCTCTTGTTCAATATAAATATGTTTTTAGGTTTGTTGAGTTTTCTTGTACAAAACAGGTACCTAACATCATAATGCTTTGGTTAAAATGCTACATGGAAACATTCACCCAGTATTGATTTGTAAAGTGCATTCTTTGTGAGTGAATGTATGGTCGTTTTCTCAAGTTTATCACATTGTTGGTTGATATACAAAGGGTGCAAATTATTTGGGGAACTGACTTCTCCAAAAAATGGCTAGAAATTCCTTTAAAAAGCCAACCCCCTCTTCACACACTGGATATATGATATATCATAATTATATATGCACATATATATTTGACACAAGCTCTGCTTATGCCACTAGCATAGGTTATATTTTAAGGCACTTGTCTGCAATGCTCACTGCCAAACAACGTTGAAAAGCAAGAAAAGCATAAGCAAATGGAAGACAATATGACAGAAAATAATAGGCTACAACACCATTATACAACCAATGCCGCTTAGGGTTTTTTGGAGGGCAGCTTGGTAAAATCAAAATATCTCCTTTAACTGATATAAATATAATTAAATATATATATATATATATATATATAGTAGATATATATATATAGTATATATAATATTATATCCACACCACACACACACAATGATCTAAATTGACAGTATTAAGACTCGTTGCATATTATATTTGACTGATTGAATGATTGGGAAGGAATGGCGGTAAAGTCCTCCTCAGTCAGACACAGACATCCGCGCGAAAACAGAGAGGCGCTTCCCGCTCGAGCCGTCGAAGGTGGGTGACTCAGAGCCGCTCGAGCTGCCGGTGCTGCTGTAACTTTCGCGGTCTGACAGCGAGTCTTCTGAGGAAAAGCGCTGCAGGTTGGCTTTGCTCAGGTCTTCCTTCATGTACAGCTCGTTGCGGGAGCCCTGCAAGTTATTTCCGTGTCCGCAGACACACCGCGACCGAGGCTCTGGCGTGAAGGGCGCGTTGCTGTAGATATCTCCGGTACTGTGACGGCTGAAGGGGAACATGTCTCGGGAAGAGTCGCTGAAGACTGGGGACAAGATGTCAGCGGGAGGGGGAGAGACCGAAGGCGCACGGGTGAAGCTCAGGGGCTCGTATAAAGTCGGGGGAGAGTTGCTGCGAGTGAAACCGGCGAAGCTGACGCTTTGACGCAGCTGACGCGGGTTCTGGTCGTCCCCGTCCAGAGAGTTTTTCGCCCCGTGGAGGAAGTGGCAGCGGCTTCCGTACGGACAGTATCCAAACTGGTAGAAAGTGCGACAGGCTTGAGTTTTGTATTTGGGATGGCGGTTTAGACCTCGCAGCTCGCTCTCGCCATGGGCGAACTGACATTTGCTGTCGTATTTGCAGCTGCCGTGCTCTTGAAAGCTTCGGCACAGCTCGGTCTTGTACCGGTTCGAAGGCAGGGGTGCCAGGGGAGGAAATCCGGGCGGTGGTGGGACGTCGTGGGGCTTCATTCTGTTGAAGGTGTCAGTCAGACTCATGGATCGGTCTGGTTTAAGGGGAAACTGGGCTTTGCTTGGCGCTCGGTCGCTCTGGGAGTCCGCCGGCCAGACGTCGTCGGTGAGCCGCTCGGAGCTGACGCTCTTCGGTGCGAACGGGCGGGATAGTTGTAGAAACGGCTCATCTAAACCCAGGTTGATGAGATTCTGGAAAAAAAAGAATAACCATATGAATCAAGAGGATGAAACACACTTGCCAATTCTAACACGGTGCCAAAAGGAAAAACAAACAAACAGAACACACGTAAACTCAATTGAACTTACCCGTATGAGACTTTCGCCCAGCGTATCGGACATAGTGAAGTGTTGTTGTGAAGGAATGTTGCTGTAAGAAGTTGCGAACGAGCGCTGGAAGCGTTATGCTGTGTTCATGAGGCTCCCAGTGCAGTTTTATGCTCACGAGAAAAGAGAAAAAAAAGAGGGGGAAAAAAATACCAAGTGGGCAGGGCGATAATATTCCCGTACGCCGCTCCTACCGATTGTCGACGTTGTAAAGCACGCCTTCAGTATTTTTAGCCAGTGGCAAAACAAAATAAAAATCTGTTTCACCAACAGGCATACCTAGAGAGTAGGGTGATTAATTTACAGTAACCTGTCGTGATAACTGCCCCGACAGACGTTTCCCATGGCCAATACAAAACCCCGTTTTTTGAGAACGATACTGTTTATGGCTTCCAGCATGTGCTTTTCTTACTACATTACTGTGTGACTCAATCAAATTTCACAACGTTTGAAATTACTTAAGACCACCGTATATATATATATATATTTTTTTTTTGTTGGACTATCGATATACTATATAAGATAACATTTCGTGGTCCCCTGGTTCTGAGTAATGGCCGAAACGGACCGCTCCAGGTAGGTATATAATTTCAACTCATCAATTAGCGATCTCATCGATCTATCATCTAGCGATCGATCTATCTATCTATCTATCTATCTATCTACTACTACCTACCTACCTACCTACCTACCTACCTACCTACCACCTACCTACCTTTCTTCTGTCTGTCTGTCTTCTTCTAGTCTGTCTGTCTGTCTGGCTGGCTGGCTGGCTGGCTGGCTGGCTGGCTGGCTGGCTGGCTGGCTGCCTGGCGTAATAAGCTGGAAAATGCAACAGTCAAGAAGTTATTACAAATAGCATTTTCTATAGATCACTCTGTCTGGGTGTGATTTGTAATAAGTACCAGCTAAATGTCCTTACATATAGTTTCAGGATGTTATGAATGTAATTTGTTGTGGTTTGGTCTATTTATTCAATTGCACAAGTGTCTATGACAGCAGTGTAGATGACAGTCGGCTGGGTCCTGGTTTCATTTTTGTGGTCTGACTCATGTTGTATGAAGGCTGCACCCCTGCTCAGTTCTCCATGATAACTGAAAATACCTTATTTGTATTGAAAAGGCAAATAATTAGGCAAAAAGTACATTAGATTAAATAAGGGAGGCCGGGACTACTTTTTACACTATTGACTACATGTATACATCCATACATACATAAATAATATACGTTCATTTAACTTTTGTGACAACATGCCCCAATAGCAGATAATGTTATTAAAGTATATGAGGTAAGTTGTCACATGAGAGCCTACCATTAATCAGCACATAAGCAATATGTAAAATATAACATACAAACATATGAATACATTATGTTTGTAAGTTCTGCAATTAATCAATTATAAAATGTATAGCATTTAATATACATAAAAGACATGTGACATCTTATAACTAATATTTCTTTTTACTTTTAGAACTATAATAAAAAAATAGGATATAGAGTTAATTTAGTGTTTTGTTTACGTTCATAGATTTTCTGAATCTTATCCAAATTAATGCTGTTTTTCACTTGTTTAAGAAACAGTATAAACATATTTGGAACTAAATTTTAGTTTGGAGATAAACTAAAACAACTTATATACATCTATATTTATCTTTATTATAGAGTTATTATATTTACTTGTGTTTGAAACCGATAAACATTTAATGCCGCTATGCTTTATTGCTTGAAAGGCAGGCGTTACTGAGACACAGCTTGTGTCCCTTCCCATTGTGACAAATAGCCCCAGTCGCCCCCCAATATACTTATATTTAGAATGTTCTTCAGTGTCAGAAAAAAGTTCTCTGAACGTTAAAAAAAAAATAATAAATAAAATAAATAGCTATATATATAATTTTATTATGCTTATGTGAACAGAAACGGAGTTCTATTTTATATTTTTACAAAAAATGGGAACGTTTCTGAAAAACGTTTTTTGATTGTTCTCTGAACATTCTGAAAGTAATGTGTAGAAAATGGTAAGTGTGGTTATAAGAACTCCCAATGTTCCATAAATGGTGTATAACGTTTATGTGCTAACATTTTGAGAACGTAATTAAAGCTCTGATAAATTTGAATGAACATTCTATTGTGGTTATAGGAGGAATATTTGTTCATAACTTTGAGAGAACCTTGCCAGAACATTTGCCAAAGTTCTGAGAATGTTCCCTGTTAGTTGGGAAAATAATGGCATCTGTGTAATGTGTGAGTATGAGTGGTCTAAACACTTCACAACCAGAGAAGCACAAATGTGAACCACTTCACTTGTGCACATTAATTGCTGATTCCTCTGGAAATTTGAGCAAATTTTGCCTTCAGTTGAGGTGTTGACTGATATTCTTTTGTTACATGGGCAACTTCATCAGTAGTTGCTGCATTGACTAAGGCAGCTAAAAACAGGCACACCATCTCATGTTCACTTAAAAATAGCTGCCTCCCTCCATGACTTTGTCCAGTTTGGCTGGGCATGGATGTTAAAAATGGTGCATGAGACATGGAAATTCTCGCTTGTGTCATCAGACACATTTCTTTAGGGATCCTGGTTCCCTGTTTTCCTCATTGGCAGCGTTCCCACAAGTACGGAAACTCTTCCTCATCAACCATCAGTGGTTTGCTTTGCTTGCTCATGATCACATGCTCGCCACGGCATGAATTCAAACAAACATATAGATGGTTGCACAGATGGTTTGAGCTTTCCTTTCAGTGTGCAATAGCCTGTCACCTTTACCAGTGTGAGGGGATTTCCTAAATGGAGCTATTAGGTATTTTATTACTCCACCTAAATTAGAAATTGAACCCACATTATTTTCAAAACGAATGTGTGTTCTTTGTAGTGATGACTTAATTGGGCCTAATTTAATATATGCTGCTACATGTTTTGGCTTGTAATGTGAGAAGTAGGAGCTATGGGAGGCTCTTCACACCAAAAGAGGCATACTGCCTTGTTAGAACATGAGATACTGGGCTTGATTTGGTGTTACTAATGTTTAAATCATAACATTAATAAGATGTGTGTTTGATGTCCAGGTTGTCTAAATTTTACTAATGTTTAAATCATGTGATCATATCAGTCATGTGTTTGGTGCTTTTTCCATTCACTTCCACTTCTACAGTGGCATGTTTAGTTTTCTTTCTGTATATAATAACACGTTATGACTCAGCAGGACCAGGACAGTGTCTTTGATCCAAAATCATATTTAGACAGCCTCTGCAGGGAAATTACCTCACTTTCTTGTTCTGTGATTAGTCAAATCTGGGTCAACTCAGCAAATTTATGAGCATTTTCCCCTCCATGGACTGATTGTTCCATGTCTGGTATATATAATAGCTATATTATATATATATTTATATATAGATATCTATATATATGATATATATATCCCCTCTGAGACCCAGCTATGGCGTTTTTGCCTCTGTCATTGAATTATTGTTGAGTGAATTTCTCGGAGACCTCCCAGTCACAGTTTTTAAGTCTGGAGTCCTTTTACAGAGCACTTCAGAGGATGCTTTCCCGAGGTACCAAATATTTAGTTTTCCCCGGAAAGCACTCCTGCTCCTTGTTTTTTAAAAATGGCTGACACTAATGTTTAGTGAGTAAAAATTTCACGTCTTCTGCTTATGTAAAATCAATTCCGTCCCATACCTATTTTTTAATTATAATTGAAATCTGATAATTTTTCTAAGTTTTTTGGTTTTGTTTGTCATAAATCACCATCCAGAAAATGTTATGGTTTCAAATCAAAATATGATCTCTGTTATGAAACAAGGACATATTTAATACAATGTCCACTGTAGAGGACACCAGGACTGAAATCATGTTTATTATACATTTTGGGAGACAAAAAAATTTAATAGGAAAACAAATTATATATCAATAATCTTATGAAATATTAGATATTATTATAAAAATCTGGCCATGGACTACCCATTATTACAACAACTATCTTTTTTCCACATGCTTTTCCCAACAGCACTTTAAATATGCAATTAGATAGTGGGATAGATAACATTGTGCTTATGGGACAACCATTTTATATGGATTTTTTACCCACTATTGCTAAAGCAAATAAAGGTATATCAACATCATTGTGTTATATTTTTTTATACATAGTTGAAGCCATCCTTACACAAGTTAGTTATACAACACTCCTGACAACCTAAAAAATTGATTGATTTAAAACCAATTCCCATTGTTGTTTGGGCTTTCAATGTCTACTCTTCCATGTTTTATTTTTATAAAAACTGAGTCCTGGTGTCCTCTACCGAGGACGTAGCATAACTTATGAATAAAATGTAATTTTTCAAAAATTTTATTTTACCATTTTTTTCTTATGCTCTAAAAAATGTAATGACATGAAAAAATACTAATGCACAAAGCTTTTATTTCTGGTTCTCAGAGGATATATATATATATATATTTACACACACACATAACTTAAAATGTTCTAATGAAAATATGCATGTGGAAACTTATAACAAAAAAAAAGTAATGCATTGCTTAACTATTCATTCACAGTAGGGTGCAACGATTATAGATTTTTTTTGGTATGATTATAGTCTGAAGAATAATCACAGTTTCACAATTATCATGCATTTCATTTCACAACACTACTAATGTATAAAATCACATGAACACTCTTTAGATTTTAAAGTGTTATTTATTGCTGCCTTTTGAAACAGAATTAACACAGTAACCAAATAATACAGCACAAAATAATAAAGGCAAACAAAAGTCTGTCTCTCCCATTGTAGTTTAAAACAAATGTGACCTCTGCTCTGTAAACATGTCAGTATTTCCCTTTTGAAAATGACTAATGGAAATAGATCACAAAAGTATTTAGTGTTTTCAGTTTGCATAATCTTTCTACATATTTATTTTGGACCCAAGGTAGAGAACTTGAAAAGATGGTGAAAAAAAATCTAGTTGGTGTCAGAGTTGGGGATGAAGGGATGAGGTGAAGGCTCAATCACAGGAGGGATTATAACTTTTATTAATAACAAAATAAAACAAACAAACTACCCCATAGGGGAAACCGACTGGCAAGGCTGGACAAGGCAGGGCAGGGCAGGACAGGACAGGACACAAGGCACACACAACATTCGATGACAAACTCGCACAGGACTGCAAACACAAGGAGAATAAATGGATAGCAAATGAGGAGGGTAACGAGGGAGGACAGGTGGGGCAAATTAACCAATAATCAGGTAACGAGATGGGTGGGGTTAGACAATTGACATGAGAGCACATGGCACACAGGAAACCACGACTAAAGCCATGTGCTCACACAAAACAAAACCCAAGCACATGGCCAGCAAAACAAATCACAAGCCATGTGCTAGAACAAAACAAGACACAAACACGCAGCTAATGAGAATACTCATAAGCCGCGTGTTCACACAAGACATGAAAACATGAACGCACACAGCCAATGAAAAAACACAAGCTGCGTGCTACACAGCACAAAACATAACATGAAAGCACGCAGCTGAAAACACGAGCTGTGTGCAACACCACAAGTCAGAGACAGAAGAGCACACGGCCCGAGCGAACTCGAGACTGCATGCTCCCACAACAAGACAGAACATGGAGCGTGAGTGTCTGGACCCCGACACGAAACCAAAACTCGACAAGACATGAGTGCCGGGATCCGAACACAACGCTCCAACATGAAACAGGGCACGCAGACAAGAGCGCACGACTCAAGCCGGTCGAGCTCACAAGAAAACAAGACAAGACGGGAGTGTCAGGGCTCTGTCACAAAACCATGAATAAACTACACCGAAGTGACAGAACCTTGACAGTTGTTTTTTGACTTATAAATAATACTATAACAGGGATCATAAATAATAATACTAATGAAGTATTATTAATATGACTAATTATTCAGGAGAAACATTCAGGAGTAGGCTAAGCTACAGAAACTTGTTGTCAGTGCTGCCCCGCGACATTTATTAATAAAATAGTCGTAGAATGTACCTCACACTAGGCGTTTCGAACCGTGCCCCTAAGCCTGGTTCATTTGACTAGTGTGAGCGCTCCATGCTGCGCTCGAGTGCGGTTCATTTGGGCTTGGGCGCGGTACGCATGTAGTGTGAGCGCTAACCGCGCCGGAGCACTGAACAGATGCTATTTTGTGCACGCTACTGTCATCATTATGACTGCAAACATAGGCTATACGATTACTACTACTACACTACACTTTTCAATTAATTCAATCAAGTATATTTTTGTTTATAATGGGTCTGGTTCTCACCTTATTGATGAACTGGAATTGTAGTCTGCGATTTAAGCTGTCGCCAAATTCTTTCATAAAACTTCAGCACCATGCCTCCGTAATAATTCTCTGATACTTACAAGTGACAATCAAGGCACGGCACAAATTTATTAGGCAGAATATTAGCGAAAGTGGGTTTCTCCATTATCTTGCACATAACGTAAGCGTGCTCCGGCCCGGAAAGTTTAGTGCAAGTGTGAGTGCAGGCAAGCAGGGGAGTGGGGGGGATAATCGCGCTCGGGCTCAGTTCAAGGCAACCGTGCCTAGTGTGAGTACACCCTTAGATACGGGATCTTTACATAATATTAATCAGCAATGAGGGGGTAAAATTGCTGTGTTTGAAGTAACTAAAATCACAGCTTTGTTTGTAGAGAGACGTACAGACGCAGGTAATTGACACATGCAACCGTCATCTCTCTCTCTCGCTCTTAATCTATCGAATAATTAATTCAAGTAGCTAAATGTTGTAATTAATTCATTGAAATCATTTAATGCACAGCTAGTCGGTATCTCTTATGTATTCACTCTTTTTGCAGTAATTTATTTACATGGACTGTGAGCTGACTCTGGAACGGATTCATTGGACTGGACAGATGCTCAGACTCTGGTACGCAGCATGATGTCACGAGACACGTCGTGGAACAGCACGCCCCTGGCACCCTGGGATTATCTCTGTGAGGCTCTGAGAACGTGTTGGCCATTGCTGGGCCTTAGACTCTGGAATGGCGGCCATGACGGGATGAGACCCTGGAACAGCAGCCATGATGGCTGGAGACTCTGGCGTGGCAGGTACAACATGAATGTCGCTTTCATCCTCCACAACACCCACAGTAAAAGCAGACCTGCTCATCTGCAATGCCAGGTTGATGTAAAATCCTAGAGTCCAACTAGGGTCCCATAGTGGCATGATCAAGCTGAGCGGCTCAGTCACTCCACTGTGGAGTTCATAATGACTGGCAGAGTGAACATAATCCATAATGCTTTTTTTATGCTGTGAAATACATGCCAGCTATATCCCACAAGGCAACATAATAAAGCTTTTCAGCAGTTTTTAAGGCAGTACAATTCTTTAAACCGCTATAATATATCAGTAGAAACATAGCAGCTTAAAAGATAACTTAGCAACTGTAAAGTTCCTGTGTTTGCACCTCTCTCCTCTGCTCTGTTTTCACTTAGGGTCTTTAGATTTTACACATCCCTCTGAAACACATTTCCGCAGTGTGAAATATTCACAGAGGAACAAACTTAGCCTTATCCACCAAATACCACCCTTCGCTCTGCAATAACTCTGTTTATGTAGTCCATGTGTTTACACACACAACAAACACACTCCCCGAGCACTCATAGTTGGTCAGTACAGTTGCACTACTATGAGTCTCCTAATTGAAATCTCTCACCAACTCTTTTAGATCCTCAACATGAACATCTAAGCCCACCATCTGCTATTTGAGAAACGTTATTGGAGGCCAAAAAAAATGAACTAAAGGTTTCCTGCTGTACTATGTTTTGCAGAAGCCCTTTTTGGCTCTTTTGGCAATAGTAGACTCAGCTGGCATTCTTTCAGCAAGCAATAGATTGATAAGGTTCTGAAGACTTTCTGATTAAAAATATGCTTATGGAAACACAATCATGTGTCATTCATCATGCATCATCATCATTATTACAAATATTTAATTTCAAATATGACATACAAGTTTCAGTAGAAATGACACTGAAGTACACTTTAGTTGACCATAAATGCTTGTCAGTACATTATGCAGTACATTTACTTTAATAAACCATTGAAATCAACCATATTTCAAAGACAATATAAGTATGAAATAACATATAAAGATGTAATTAAATCCTACTTAAAGTGATAGTTCACCCAAAATGAAGATTCTGTCATCAATTCACTATCAAGTTGTTCCGAACCTGTATGAGTTTCTTTCTTCTGTTAAGCACAACAGAATATATTTTGTAGAACAGAATATATATTTTATTTCCTTAGTAAAATAAAGTATTCTAAACTATACTTCTTATACACAGCGGCAGCTTGAGCCTTGACAGTGTCAAACTTTAGTTGCATGAGGCAAAATCAGTGGATTTCATAGTTCAGTTGGCCTTATCTCACACTATTAAATTCACATTAGCTTAAAATAAAATTGTGGTGGCCATATTGCATCTCTCCTGTGGGAATATTTGGGCCCAGAGCTCACAGTCGAGCGCGGTATGGTCATCAAGACTGGGTGCAAAATCTCTCATTCTAGAGTGAGCTCCTCCATTTAACCAGCAGTAGTGCTCCATCTGTTAGCCCTCGCTTTTACTTCTGTGGCTGCTGAAGTTAAAAGTCATACACCCACAGATATCTGTGGAGGTTTATATCATTTATAAAACCCACACTGCACTGTTCTTAATGGAAGAAGAGGTTGTTTGTAATGCTCAAGCTAAGAAGGAGCTTTATTTCTTGCTATATAATTGGTCTGTTTGAGGCATTTGTGTGCGAGTACCTACACACAAGCATTTATTCATCAGAGTGATTTATGCAGCAATTAGATTTGGTGTAGAAACAATTTTTACTCATAAATTGCTACTAAGTTTTACAAATAATCACAAATAAATAGCAAGTAACATTAAATTAAACACTGAAGTAGAAAAACAGAAATAGTATTTTCTTGTAAAATTTACTCCAATAGTCATTTAATTTTCAACTTCAGAAAAAAGAAATTTAGAAAATTTGAGTGCATTGAGAATGAGAACATATAGAATTTGATGAATAAATCTAAAAATGATTAATTTTATTTAGCATCTTTCATACATGAAATGCAATGCTAAAAATATAATAAAACAATAAGAACAATGAATAAAATAAGAATTGCAGAATTAATTGAATTAGAATTTAATAAAGTGACAATGGACTGAAACAAATGGGGGTTTGCGAGTTGAAAAGCTATTAATTAATTATAACAATTGAAATTAAACTAAATAAACAGGGCTGCATGATAATTTCAATAATTTTGTGAAAATTGTTTTTGTAAAAAGTGATACATTTAATAAATTTAAATAATACAATATATAATTTAAAATAAATTAAAATATCTCATTTTATCTCTAAGGGGTTCGACTGACAAAACGTTTTGGGAACTGTTGGTTTTCAGATTCTTAGTAGAGTTTTTCAGATTTGCAATAAAATAAGGAATCCAACTTGCAATAGAAACAAAGCTAATGGCCTCAGAGGACTTCCTGTTTTGAACATGAAGGAAAGGGGTGTAAGAAATGGATGTACTGAAGTCTAGCCTATTCTGCAACCATAAAATTTTACTCAGTCTATCTCTAGGAATTAAGAGCAGAAAAACCCAAATGTTTCGAAACTTGCAGAGAGATTCCAGTGACCATGTCAAAACATCATTAAAGGGATAGTCACCCAAAAAGGAAAATTTGCTGAGTGTTTACTCACCCTCAGGCCATCCCAGATTTAGGTGACTTTTTTTCTTCAGTATAACATTTGATGATTTTTAAGTCCACATCGTTCATGGATGGCAATTGTAACAAAGTCTATGAGTGTAAAAAAACATGCACAGACAAATCCAAATTAAACCCTGCGGCTAGTGACGACACATTGATGTCGTAAGACACGAAACGATCGGTTTGTGCCAGAAACCGAACAGTATTTATATCATTTTTTTTACCTCTAATACAGCACTATGTCCAACTGTCTTTGTGCGCGCACACGACACCCGGTGCGTGAGGTGTGTACGCGCTCTGGCGTAGTGTTACGTTATTGGTGTTGCTGTCGCAGAGAGCAACGACAAGACCCCGTTTATTAATTAACGAAAATCCACAAAGTGTCTCAAAAAAGGGCATAAGTGTCCAAATAACCACAGGGATCTGGGTTCTCGTTGTGCTGGTGGGGTTTCGTGAAGGGAAGGGTCAGGTAAAGGGGCGGAGTTAAGGAAGAGACCGGTCTCTCGAGGAGAGGCGCGCTCGGCTTTTTAACAGCGGTGGTGATGAGGCTCCATTCGGATAAGGTGTGCCCCATCACATGCCGCCAGCCCTGGCTATTTCAGCACCCTTCCTCTCTCACGCACCCACTCATGTCAGGAGCCTGGCGAGGGGGGCGGCGATTAATGGACGGGGTGATGCTGATAAGTAGGGGGAGGCAGCCGACTCGTCACAGTGTGTTGATATCCAGCCTAAGAGTAATCAACCATAACTTCAGGCGAGCAGGCTCAGTAGTCGGTTTGAACAATCCGGATAAGCGTTTTTGATTAGCCGTCGTACCTACAATGACTGTGCACTGTGTAAACAATGAGTGATGTATATGCGCGAGAGATCACTTCCGGCGCTTACGTAAACTATGCCAGAGCGCGTACACATCGCACGCACCGGAAGTCGTGCGCGCGCACAAAGACAGTTGGACATAGTGGTGTATTAGAGGTAAAAAATTATATAAATACTGTTCGGTTTCTCGCACAAACCGATCGTTTCGTGTCTTATGACATCGATGTGTCGTCACGAGCCGCAGGGTTTAATTTGGATTTGTCTGTGCATGTTTTTTTTACTCTCATAGATTTTGTTACCATTGCCATGCATTATAAGACTGATGGACTCCAACGGTTGGACTTAAAAATCTTCGTTTGTGTTCTACTGAAGAAACAAAGTCACCTACATCTTGGATGCCCTGGGGGTAAGCAGATAAACATCAAATTTTCTTTTTTGGGTGAACTATCCCTTTAAGCCCGTAAATTAAGTCAAACCTTCCACCATCCCTCAGGGGTCAAGAGGTAAAGATTACTGACGGTAATCGAAGGAAGCTAGGAAACCACACTGAAAAAACAAAAAAACATTAAAACACTTTGTATTTGAAGAGATGATAAAACCAAAAGGAAGTAAACTGACGGAAAAAAAGAGATGGATAACGAAGAGATGCATTGGGATAAAGGAGGAAAACAGCAGGCGTGAGAGTCTTGCTTGTGTCACTCATGGCCTCTCGATCTCAGGGATGTGTGAGCGTTATCTTTGTACCATAGCGCCTGTCAACATTCCCCATGCTCTGATAACACCACGACCCTCCCGGCCAACTCCTTTAAAGGAAAAGTATGCACTTAATGAAGGAAACATACCTAACTATTATGTGCAGATGTTAAACGTGCTTGAACATGATTCCATGCAGTTTTCAGTCAGGTGCAGGTGAAAGCTACAGCCAGTGTTTAAAAGAAAACATCATGTACTACTTATTAAAAAAAGAAATTAACCTTATTAGTGCACGTTAAGCAAGTGCATACTTGTGTACTTAAATCTGGACTCGGTACTCCTGCAGTTTCTCTAGTTTGTTGTTTGTCTTAATGATTCTTAAAGCCGGAGATTTATTTGAAGTATTATTCATTACTCATTATTTCTGAGCTTTGCATTTTTTAACACACAATAACACTAAGTGAAATAATTAGGACATAAAAAATACCTTTCCAGCTGTTATGTTCCTGTCTTAGTGTCATCTCACTAATCATACTTATGCCAGGAAATGCTCTGAGCTTTGGCTGTTCTCTAAAAATGTTTGTCCACCAGCGTATCGAAGCCCATCTTCTTTCTGTTTCATGTTGCGCAATTTTACATAAGCTTGCAGAAACTTTTCACAGAAATGTGACAATTTGATGAGCTGAAAAGGTTTTGTTATGCAAGGCCTGGAGGCTCATTTCCCGAATGTTTTGTCATTCTCCTCTGTCACAAAGAGGACGTTAACGAGTCTATCTTTATCTGGAGGTCTGTGGTCCTCCTTCTGTTTTTTTTTTCTCTGTGCTTGCCACACTTGACATATTGACCAAAAAAGTAATTTATATATATATATATCTATATATATCTATATATATATATATATAACAAAACAACATTAAAACAAGCTTAGGCCATTCAGGCGGTCATTTTGTTCAACTCTTGTTCAGTTTTAAGTTTTAGAAAAAGTAAGTAAATAAATAAAGGTAATTTTGACTTTAAATCTCACATTTGCACATTACTTCTCGTCATTGTGACTTTATATCTCACACTGTAGCTATGTTTCCATCACCCTATTTTAATGCGTATTTTGAAGTATCGCATGAGAAACGAGTGATGGAAATGCCATTTTGAATAAAAATCCCTTAATTCGCAAAAAAAGTTTTTACGCTAGCTTGAGTTGGTTTTTTTTGCGAAAAAGGGTTGATGCGAATAATGGGAGATGGAAATGCATTTTGCAAAGAAATTCCTCCAAGCGCATCAAAAAAGCCATGTGACTGCGCTATGGGACGACATAACCTGACTAACCAGTGGACCGATCTCATTCCACAGCATCTGAAATGTTGTTATGGTCATTCGGAAATGCACGAGCAAAGTCTGTCATCAAAGTATTTCTGTATAATTGCCTCCCAGAAAGTTCTTACACTACTGTGTTCCCAAACAGCAGCATCCACCTCCGGAAGCAATGACCGCATTCATTGTGTTTTGTCTGCTCGCTCTGAGGCACAAGTAAATTATTATATATGAAAATGTTTATATTCAGTGGCTTCTCCTACTTTTCTTAGTGATTTATAGTGCCAGTTTATCAGGAAGTGACGATTTTTTTCTCTTTGACTTGTTGGATGAAAATAAGTGCTTGTTTGCAAATATTTTATGCGATATTCCAGTTTTGCAGTTTTTTCAGTTTATTCAAGTTAAATTCGCAACTTTGGATGGAAACCCGGCTTATGATTCGTGCAACATTAGTTCTTGTAAGTGTGTAGGACTTTATAACTCACAATTGCTACTTTATTGCTTGTAATTGCAACGTTACATATTGTAATTGTGACTTTATATCTCACAATGCGACTATTTCTAACAATGTTATTTAATATCTCACAGTATTTCAACTTTATTTCTCGTTATTGCGACTTTACATCTGACAACTGCTCATAATGGTGACTTTATATCACAAAATGTGGCTATTTCTCATAATTGCAACGTTAATTCTTGTAAGTGTGACTTTGTGTCTTACAATTGCTCATTTACTTTTCATAATTGTGACATTTATTTCTGACAGTGTTACTTATGTCACAGTGTTGCAACTCATAATTGCAGTTTTACATCTGACAACTTCTCATAATCGTGACTTTCAAAACCTGAGTATTTCTTATAATTGCACCGTTAATTCTTGTGTGACTTTAAATCTCACAACTGTTTCTTAATTTTTCATAATTTTGACGAATTTTTGTAAGCGTGACTATATCTCACAATCGTTACTTTATTTTTCATAATTGTAGCTTTAATTCTTGTAAATATGACTTTGTATCTTATCTGTTATTTTATGTTTTCATAATTGTGACTATAATTCTTGTAGGTGTGACTTTATATGTCACAATTGTTACTTTATTTCCCATAACTATGATTTTATTTCTCGTATTGTGACTATACATCAAAAAGTGACTTTATTTCTAACAGTATTGCTTCTAACAATATTTCTCACAGAGTTGCAAATGTATTGCTCTAAAATTATGAATTTATATCTTTATTTCTGGTAATTGTGACTTTATTTGTTACAATATGATTTCACAGTGTGACATATTTTCTTAACTTTAATTGAATATCATGTAAACTGTTTTCTTTTTTTTCTGAGGAGGGAAACAGGCTTCCATACAAACCAGCTCACAACAACTTATATAAAGTCAAAACATTCAGTTCATTCAACTCACGGTTTTTAAAGTCATTGACACACAAAGACTGGTTGAGCTCTACATAGAAACTTGTCGTCTTCCAGAACCATTTCAACTTTCAATGATACTTTGCTCTGTGTGCTTGGCCACACGCGATAGCTTATCACATTCACAGCATAATCATGCACGTGACTGTTTGACTGTGATGATGGAGTGCAAATACAACTCTTTGAGAGAGAGCACAGCGGCCTACACCTGTGTAAACGCTAAGCTAAGTGTCAGATTTAGCGTTGGAGTTGCGTGCTGCACTAAGCCCAAGAGTGCTGCTGTGCAGTCCAACGGTTCACACTTCAAACAGCCCGTGTGGTTTGAGTTTTCACCAGAACATCCCTGGCTTCATGAATAGAACCCTTTCTCAAAGCCGGACTTGACTTGTCAGCCCGAGCAGGACGCAGGTGGTGTGTGAACTGTGTGCTTATACATGAGGAAATCCTCCATAAACCTGCCTTCATCTGACTCTGCTTTAAGAGCCACAGGTTTCACCGTACCATCTCAGTGACACGGTTTCATGAGAGCGAAAGCTCTCAGGCCAACACATAAGTGTGGGTTTTGCTGTGCTGGACTTGGTAACTATCAAGCCTGAAATGAATCACCCCTGAGTGGATAAGTGTGTGTGTGTGTGTGTGGATAAGTTTAATTGGCTCCATCTGGAAATGCCTTTTTGCATCTGAGATTTACTCACATTTGAGTCAGAACAAAACTAAGGAATTGCATTCCTTAAATTTCAAAGGACCCTTTGGGTGCCAGGGTTGATCTGAATTTGTTTAAAACATGGCAATGGTTTTCACCCTGCTTTAAAAACATCCTAAACCAAAATGGTTTGAACCAGTCTAGGCCAGTTTGCTGGTGTTAGCTGGTTAAATTTGGTCTCTCAGCCTGGCCAAGATGGTCTTAGTTGGTTTAAGCTGGTCTGACCTGCTGAAAGTTGTTCAAAACCACTTTAAAAAACAGCCAGTAGACCAGCCAGTGGTCATCGGATGAGACTTGCAAAACCAGCTCAGGCTGGTTTAAGATGCTGGTTTTAGCAGGGCAGAATGGTATGGCGCTTTTCCACTGCATGCTACGGCACGGCACGGTACGGCTCGCTTTTGGGGTGTTTTCCATTGTGTACAGTACCTGGTGCCTGCTACTTTTTTTTAGTACCGCCTCGGCTGAGGTTCCAAGCGAGCTGTACCATTAGAAAATGTGATGTGGTAACACTGATGGCCTATTTGGGGATAGAAATCGTCACATCTTCGTCATCGAACTGGCGACATGAGACACTATACCCACTAGATTGAACTTGAGTGGATCCAGCAAGAGCTTGATGGGACGACGCGATAAAAAAGTTTTATCGACATGTCTATAATCCCGCCCACTCTAAAGCGGTACTAAACTGCAGTGGAAATGCAAACCGAGCCGTACTGTGCCGAGCCGAGCCGAGACTTTCCATGCAGTGGAAAAGCGCCATTAGTTGCTGTTTTTCTCAATGCACAAATACAGAGTTGTGGCATGAAACTCTAGATGGCGCAGTCTGATAGGTCTAACTCAATCTGACCTAATGACATCATTATCACATGGCACAGCTGATTGGTTCTCTCCTGTATCGGTAGCCAATGAGCTCGCTGCTCAACATTCAATTATATGACTAGTGCTTGCAGTAGCAGTTGCAGCTTGCTTCAGAAACCCTCCACCTTCCCCAGCTCCACCTGTATAGATCTGCTACAAAGTGATCCATTGATACTATATGGGGGTTATTTCATGTAATATTAGCAGCAGCAATATATCTTACATGCTCACAGCAGAATGTTGTGGATGTATTAGCAGTAGCAAGTCTCGGTACTTGCTCTGCCGCAATAGCAGCAGCAGCGTAGCAGATCTATTCCGCCAAGACCAAATACATTAACATTGCCATGTACATTACCATGCCAATCCCTCCGAGAGTTGTCATGACAGAACTGGTCATTTTCTTTATATATGACTGAGGGTGATTTATGTTCTCTGTGGGAAGTCCCATTTATTTCTACTCCTGTATGAATGCTATATGTTGGGCAAAATCTCCTTTACGATCAGGAGTGCTTGTGTGACACTTTTGACAGTAATCTCACAGCATCATGCATCATACCTGTCCAGTTCTTTTTAAACAGTTGTTTTTATAACCAACAAGAGCTTTGAACACATCAGGCCAAAAATCATTTACTCAGCATTTCATTAAAACATTTTTTTTACAATTAGGTTTTACCTCACACCCTTCATGAAAAATCTGCATCATTCCAGTTTAGCATTTTGGGTGTGCCTCTCATTGCGTAAGAGTGTTGTTAATTCAAATGTACCAGTGTATCACCGTGACATATAACAGGTGCAACCAGTTTGTGCACCAGGCAAGGAAGTCGGTACTTGAGGAAACGGCCCACTTTCATTTAGTTTCCATTATCACAGTGTCACACCTGTGACTCAAAGGCACTCTGTTGGATGTTCTTTTAAAAAAAAATTCCCAAATGACTTGAATGAAGACACTAATGAATAAAATGTTAACAACATATTGTCAGAGTGGTCCAACCTTAGTTCTCTAAATGTATCGTTCCATGAGCTCAGCACCCTTATTTACTTTCATCATGACGCGGGGGTTAGTTAAGTTTGGTCATCGGCCACAGGAGGGATACACTGGAAAAGCGTTAATAAGTGACTGAAATAGGAATTCTGTACACGTTTAGGTTAAGAACTTGCAGAAAACACAAAGTTGACAGATGTCCAGTTTTCTAATTTTGGCAGGTATCACTGCTGATGTACTTTTAAATGAGTGTTGGCTGGGCGAGACGGTGGGGCACATGTTTGAGTACTGCCTGTAATTACATTTGTTCCCATTCATGAAATTAATTCAATCAGAATATTACTGAAGTACGTTTTAATTCTTTCTACTTGAAAATTGCCTGTTTAAATTAATGTTACTTGCCATTTCTTTGAAATTATTTGTGAAATGTACTAGAAATTTCAGATTGAAAATAGTTTCAAAGTAAATATATAGCCATTTTTTCTACAAACACGCACACACCCACACACACACACACACACACACACACACAAACCAAACCAACACAAAATAGAAATAAATAAAGTAAAATAAAAAAAAAGAAGACAAGTAATTATATTGTATATTTTATATAATAATATATTAATATATTCTAAATTTATCTACATGCATTTTGTTTTACTGAAACATTTTAAAACAATTTTAATGAAAACAAATAATAACGCTACGCTGGATCTTATTTGGGAGCAGTTTTGAGTTGATAAAGAATCAAAGTTTTGAATCATTAGTTCACTGAGTTTAAACTGATTCATGGAAATTAATCAAACTTACCAACTCCCTCGCTATTTACTGAAGATCAAAATAAAAGTGTGTAATTTCTGCACTAATAAATAAATCACTAATAATGCGTGTAGGAAACTTAATGGGTGAACAAAGTGCAAAAAAAGTCATTGTGATATTCACAGTGCTGCTCTTTTTTTAAATCAGCTTCCTTCATCATGAAAATGAAAATGGAAAACAAAACGCATGACAAGTCAGCAGCGGCCTATAGGCCTGTGGTGATGTTTTGATGGTGACCAGGACAGGAGGGGTCAATAGCCCTGTGCCCTCTGGCTGGGGCTAATCGTGTTGACTCATGTGGCGGTGAGTCAGAGCCCTGGTTACAGTGCACACTGACTCATCCTGCAGCTCAATGAATGTGTTTAATGCAGTCCACATCAGCACACGGCTTTTGGAGAATCCCATTCTAACGCTTTCTCTCTCTACAGACTTGATATAAACTAAAAGAGTTTGCCAAGGACTGTCTAACCCAATCTGTTTTGTATAAAACTGATGTGATCATTTGTTTATTTTTCAATCATGTCTTTAATTCTTAGCTCTGGTGTTTGGATGGTAAGCAAGTCACTAGATGTTCTATTTCTATGACATCAAAGTTAAAGGTGAAGTGTGTACTTCCTGCACTCTCACTTCCCAGTAAATGGGTTTTAGTACTAGTGTAACAAAATGAAGAGAAAAAATATGCAGATTTGGTGAGTAGTTGATGCTATCTGTGTATTTTGTCATGTTTGTGCTGCGCATAATGAGAATGATGGGAAATGTAGTTCCACACCTTCTTGAGAAACAGAAAATGTTACATAAAATGCATTTAAACGGTACATGTCATTATTTGTAATCACAACATAAATGATGTGACTAACCATTCCTATTAGCTTTAATTAAGACATTAAATCAGGTGTTTATTAAGTTGAATATAAGTCATGGCTGGTCATGTGATCTAAGCCACTGACTGACTAGAGTTCGAATCATTCTTGTCAAAAAGTATTATTCATTTTTTTTTTTTTTTGTAAGTGGAAAAAAAGCATGTTTGTAATCCTTTAATCTGAGGAAATACTGAAAGCTTGCATACTGAAAGAATGCTAATGTTTTCCATTTATTTGTAGCAGGTAAAAATTATGCTTATATATATATATATATACACACACACACACACACGTGGCTAATATGTCCGAATTATTTTTGGGTAAACTGTACCCTGAGGTTTTAATCATAACCTTCATTATGGTTTCTTTTTTCACCGTACCAATATGACTCAAATCCCTGCATCTTATTGCTCTAAGTTTGCTTTATTAATTCATAGCCGATTAAGCAAAGTCATTTGAAATGTGAGTGTTGGAGTCATTGTGAAAGTCCACTAGTGGCGTCTGAAATGCAGCTGAGTTTTTTTCTCATTTCTTTCACAGCCTATCATCTGGAATCTCTTTTCATTTGTCAGTGAAATATGGCTGGGCGGTGTTGGTCATAACCTGAGCATGAGGATGAGATGGAGGAGGATATGGTGAAAATGGATTGCATTTTCAATGCGACTGACTGCCCAAAGCATTTTACACAGTGCTTAGCATGAGTAATGGCCATTTTGGTGGAACTATGTAACTCTCAAGTCATCTGCCTCTGGGGAAGACAGATAGTGTTCTGTAGAAAGATTACAGATGGTGCGGCTTTGCTTTTTTTTTTTTTTAATAAACCAATTTGTAATTAACGGGCCATGGCATCATTTAAAAAAAGTGTTTTTAACAGCTTTTTCCAAAGAATAATTGATATTATGCTGCAGAAGCCAGATTCATCTGTGAATGCCTTTGAAATGCCTTGATTGTCATTGTAGAAAATCAAATGTCATAAATGTGTGAGTGGTGGCATGACCCCTGATTTTTCCATTTGTAACGCCAGGATTGGCAACGGTGTAGACTTTCAGCACGAGACCTATCATCCAAAGGCCCCACTGTGTCACTAGTCATACCTTCATTCTGCAGATTTAAGAAGAAATTCCAAGGAAGTAAACACTGTTGAAGTAACGAGGTGGAGAATTTACCAGGAAGATAGTACACACACATCCAGCGTAGATCCGATCACACGTCGGATTTCGGTGTCTATAGTTGATGTCTGTGTTTGAAAACCTCAATCCAGTTTCTGAATGCTAGTATTTGCGGTACATTACTCTTGAACCCGACTGAGTTATATCATAGTTTGCCTCCGATTGTTTTTGCCAAGTTTGTGCAAAAGGCATGTTTTATAAGCAAACATGTCTTCGCGTGTCTAAAAAAACTTCACTTCTACAGTGCTGTAAACAACTCTGTGGTGAATCACTGTGTACTATTGTGTAATGTTTGACTAAACAGGTACATTACCTTATGTTCTGACTCATTCTCCGTTAACAGGCCACTCCTCCATGCCATGATAGCAACATAATACAGTTTCATCAATAAATAGAGTAAATACACTCTTAAAAATAAAGGTGCTTCACGATGCCATAGAAGAACCTTTTTGTCTAAATGGTTCCATAAAGAACCTTTAACATCTGAAGAACCTTTCTGTTTCACAAAAGGTTCTTTGTGGCGATAGAAGGTTCTTGAGATTACAAAAAGGTAAGAAAGATGGTTCTTTAAAGAACCTTTGACTGAATGGTTCTTTGTGGAACCAAAAATGGTTCTTCTATGGCATCGCTTGAAGAACCTTTTGAAGCACCTTTATTTTTAAGAGTGTACATCATAGTGTGAATAGATGCAATGGCGGATTTTACACTGGACCAAAACTTTTGTTCAAAAAAATAAAGGTTGCCCTTAAGCCATATAAAAAAATAAATAATTTGTGCGTTTGTGTAAGGACCCCAAATTATATACAGTTCATATTGTAGTCTGACAAGTTACAATCATTGTTTTCTCTGCTGATTTTTGGCAGATTGCATGGAAACCAATGGGAATAAATTCTGACACTTAGGCACACAATTTGCACAGTCTTTCCAAAACACAGCAATTGAAAAATGAAAAAAAGTCAATAAGAAATAACGAAGGTTAAATAACTACAAACCCGATTCCAAAAAAGTTGTGACACTGTACAAATTGTGAATAAAAACAGAATGCAATGTGGAAGTTTCACATTTCAATATTTTATTCAGAATACAACAGATGACATATCAAATGTTTAAACTGAGAAAATGTAAATTTTAAGGGAAAAATAAGTTGATTTTAAATTTCATGGCATCAACACATCTCAAAAAAGTTGGGACAAGGCCATGTTTACCACTGTGTGGCATCCCCTCTTCTTTTTATAACAGTCTGCAAACGTCTGGGGACTGAGGAGACAAGTTGCTCAAGTTTAGGAATGTTGTCCCATTCTTGTCTAATACAGGCTTCTAGTTGCTCAACTGTCTTAGGTCTTCTTTGTTGCATCTTCCACTTTATGATGCGCCAAATGTTTTCTATGGTGCAAGATCTGGACTGCAGGCTGGCCATTCAGTACCCGGATCCTTCTTCTACGCAGCCATGATGTTGTAATTGATGCAGTATGTGGTCTGGCATTGTCATGTTGGAAAATGCAAGGTCTTCCCTGAAAGAGACGACGTCTGGATGGGAGCATATGTTGTTCTAGAACTTGGATATACCTTTCAGCATTGATGGTGCCTTTCCAGATGTGTAAGCTGCCCATGCCACACGCACTCATGCAACCCCATACCATCAGAGATGCAGGCTTCTGAACTGAGCGCTGATAACAACTTGGGTTGTCCTTGTCCTCTTTAGTCCGGATGACATGGCGTGTTTTCCAAAAAGAACTTCAAATTTTTGATTCGTCTGACCACCGAACAGTTTTCCACTTTGCCACAGTCCCTTTTAAATGAGCCTTGGCCCAGAGAAAACGCCTGTGCTTCTGGATTATGTTTAGATATGGCTTCTTTTTTGACCTATAGAGTTTTAGCCGGCAACGGCGAATGGCACGGTGGATTGTGTTCACCGACAATGTTTTCTGGAAGTATTCCTGAGCCCATGTTGTGATTTCCATTACAGTAGCATTCCTGTATGTGATGCAGTGCCGTCTAAGGGCCCGCAGATCACGGGCATCCAGTATGGTTTTCCGGCCTTGACCCTTACGCACAGAGATTGTTCCAGATTCTCTGAATCTTTGGATGATATTATGCACTGTAGATGATGATAACTTCAAACTCTTTGCAATTTTTCTCTGAGAAACTCCTTTCTGATATTGCTCCACTATTTTTCTCCACAGCATTGGGGGAATTGGTGATCCTCTGCCCATCTTGACTTCTGAGAGACACTGCCACTCTGAGAGGCTCTTTCTATACCCAATCATGTTGCCAATTGACCTAATAAGTTGCAAATTGGTCCTCCAGCTGTTCCTTATATGTACATTTAACTTTTCCGGCCTCTTATTGCTACCTGTCCCAACTTTTTGGAATGTGTAGCTCTCATGAAATCCAAAATGAGCCAATATTTGGCATGACATTTCAAAATGTCTCACTTTCAACATTTGATATGTTATCTATATTCTATTGTGAATAAAATATAAGTTTATGAGATTTGTAAATTATTCCATTCCTTTTTTACTCACAATTTGTACAGTGTCCCAACTTTTTTGGAATTGGGTTTGTATAAGATTTTAACCAAAGTTTTGAGAAGTATAAATGCAGGTCAAACTGACCTGAAGGCATAGGAGGGTTAAAACTCAAACATCGAAATGTAATAATATTACCATGAAAAGGCTCAACAATGTGCAGACTTATTAACATGATGTAGGCCGAATAGTAAAACTGACTTTTAAATGTTAGTTTATAAATGTCTCTTGAATTTTGATGGTTTCTTGCAACTGATAATTCACCACACAAAACGCACTGTAGTCAACACAAACCGTGTTTATCTTCACTACAAGTTTTACCCAGCATAGTTTTGCTGTTGTATGATGAGGACATGTGTCACGCTGTCTTGCCATGTTGGCGTCTGTCCAGTTTGGCTTTTTTGTTTCTGTGCCAGAATTTAGTTGAATGAATTTGAGTTTGGTTTTATGTCAGCAATAAAAGTTATGGGAAGAGATTCTTCTTTTCAAAAAGCATATTTGTATCACACATAATTATATATAAAGTTATAATAATTTATAAGCTAATTTAAATCTGACGTCAGCAGGAAAAGTTATGGAAAGAGTCTCTTCTTTTTTAAAAGCCATGAAGCCTATTTATTTGTCACAAATAATGATATATATACAATTTGAATTATTATAAGCTAGTTGCTTTTTATTTGTTTTATTTAGCATCGTTTCCCCCCGGCCACAATCAGAACAGACCTGCACAAAGTTGACCCACCAATTGAAAACCACAGTACATGATGAATATTTTAAAAAATATGATTTAATTTTATCAGGTTGAAAATTGATAATTTTTAATATTTAAAAATGTATCAAGTTAAATATAACTTATTTTATTTTATTTGAATGTATGTATTTATTTACACTGACAGCACCGGCAGCAGTGTTTATACGGTTTTTATGTTGTGTTTTTACATGATCACGGCCTATTGTTCAGCATTGCCATGGAGACTATATCCTGTTCCTCAGCATTCCTCCACAGGTTAGCTGTGATCCACTTTAGTGCTGTCACACAAACAAAAACCTGTGGCGAAACAAATTCATCAGTGTGCAAACAATTTGCATTCTCAGTATCGGCATAACAGTGTGACAGAAGAGAGTATCATAATTTATTTCAAAGTTCGAAAGCATAAAACAAACACTGTGAGGACCGTAAACAGGTAGACATTTTGAAACGTTCTCTGTATTGGCTATGCTGAGTTGTAAAGTCTATATCTGTCAGTGTGCGCTGACTGTGCCAAACCACAATGACACACCGTCACATGAGGCGAATGAGGAAGTGCAGTTAGTCACACCTCATCTGTGTTTCACTTAATCCCATACACTCATCTTTATGTGTTTTCATCCATACGCAGCAGATCTGAGACACTGTTATTTTTTCTTGGCTCAATTTAGTTTAGTTTTGTTATTTACATTTACATTTTTAAATTTTGTTATTTAGCAGACGCTTTTATCCAAAGCGACTTTCAAATGAGGAGAACAATAGAAGCAATCAGACCAACAAGAGGGCAACAGTATACAAGTGCTGTGACAAGTCTCAGTTAGTCTAGCACAGGACACATAGCAAGGTTTATCCATACTTCATGCATTTTTTATTAAATAAATGAGAAAGAATAGAATAAGTGCTAGTATTAATTGGTCAGATGCTGACGAAAAAGATGTCTTTAGAAGTTTAAAAAAAAATGGCTAAAGACTCTGGAAAAAGCTGCTGGAATTGAGATAGGCAGGTCATTCCACCAGCTGTGAAGAGTCCAGGAAAAGGTCTGTGAGAGAGATTTTGTGCCTCTTTGGGATGGCACCACGAGGCGTCATTCACTTGCAGAACGCAAGCTTCTAGAGGGCACATAAGTATGACGACAAAGAAGAGAAAAGAAGGTTTTGATAAGTGTGCAAGAGTCAGTACAATTGTTCATTTTGTTGTGGTAGTATGTTGTTTTAGCAGTGGAGACATTTGCAGAGAAGAGAGGAGTGATTGATACAAACTAAGGTCTGTACTTTTTTATTAAACCAACTGTTGGTACTGAAAAAGCTTGACTATTTATTAAAGGTAAGAAATCATATGCAGCCTGTGGTCTATAAAATATTTGAGGAAATTTTCTTTTTTTCTCTGCAATGTGACTGTGCACATGACAACTGGGATTTGATCTTCAGCCAATGTTGGACTTTTTTTTTTTGTTGTGTGTGCAAGTTGTTGTGCTCAAAGATACTACAAATATTTGCAAAGTCATATTTTTGGTGGCAATATCAATGTGACATGCTTAGTCATGACCTGAAAAGACTTTTTGTTGGAAGTCTAGAAGTTTTTATCATATGTTGATACCTCAGCAACATGACAAAAACTGCCTCAAAAAATAGAATGGAAAAAATTATCTGTAAAAAAAACAAACACTCCCTCGTCACCCATTGGTCAGACATACGGATGGCCCGCCCAAAACTCACGCCATTGGTTGAACCGCTGTTGCTGATGATTCTGAGCAATGTTTTGAAAGCACCATGAATCCTGACTCAAATGAAGCACTTGACAGCAAAAAGTATAAATGGTTTACTTGTAGTTGACTTTGCATACTAATCTGCATACAGAGTACTTTAAAGAAGAAAAAAAAGAAGAAAAAAAGAGGCCACATCACATTTAAAGCAAATTAGATCCTGGAAAGTTTTCTTGTAGTGGAATCTAATCAGCAAAACTATTGTGACGTCTGGACCTGATTTGCAGGTTAATGTGCTGATCTACTTTGTGTAACTCACATGCTAAGATGACCTCATCCTGTCAAAGGGACAGTCATGTGATATTCAAAAGGCCAATAACAATTGAAACATCTTCTGTTAGAATGGGAAAATACAAAGAGCTTGTAATCCGGTAAGGGTGGAGACAAATATTTAATAAGTTTAGGATGAGACATGTACAGACTACACTTCACGATGACTCTGCACCCCTTTCAGACAGTCAAGGTGGTGTTAATTTCACAATAACATTTAAAAGGAACAGGTCACCCCAAAATGTAAATTTTGTCATTATTTATTCACCTTCTAAACAGTTCATATTATATTCTGTGGAACACTAAAGCATAACAGTCTCAGATCTTTCGGTATATAGTGACCACATTTGTCAAGCTCTAAAAAGACAAATTAATGCAGACAAAAACAAAACAAAATAAAGAAAATGGTAAAGAAAAATAGCCCAAATATCTAGTACACTATATTCCAACTCTCCTAAAAGACGAAATAACACAATCAATCAATAATAATGCAAAATAAAATAAAATTACAACAAAATTAAATAGCCCATATGACTTGTACACTATAATCCCATGTTTCCAAAGACAAAATAACACAAAAAAAATTTAATAAAATAAATAATAAAATGAAATAACATAAAATAATGGGGGGGAAAAAATCTAATATGATAGCCCATATTACTTGTACACTATAGTCCAAGTCTCCAAAGACAAAATAATGCAAAAATAACAATTAAATAAATAATAAAATAAAATAACATAAAATAATGAAAAAAAAAGTATTATAGCCCATATTATTTGTACCTATCTTCCAATCTCCAAAGACAAATATGCAAATAACAATTAATAAATAATAAAATAAAACATAAAATACTGAAAAAAAAAGTAATTATAGCCATATTATTTGTACAATATAACCAAAAATTCCAAGTCTCCAAAAGACAAAATAACACACCACAATCGGTCTAATAAATAAATACAAAAATAAAGTTGTTCTTAAGACTCCATACAAATTGTTATGGATTTGAAAAAAAAACCTTTTAATCCTTTTTGAAATTGAACAGCTACAACCATCAATGACTTCATTAATTTCATAATTTACACGTTTAAAAACAGTTCCGAGTGGAGGATGAGCGGGGGAGGGTTAAATGTCACGACAAAACAGACAAACAGTCTATTATATAACCGTGCCCTCATTTTAAACCACTGTTGGTGTTTGCTCATTGTTTAGCATTATTGGTATATTTTCCATAGCAACACTTTCACTTAAATATCAACATGTATGTTTGAGTTTCCTCCATTATAAAGCCTATTACCTCATTTAAGTGAATGACTAGTATTTGTCCTGATTACTTATTACATTTAAATAAATATATCACTGCTTTTAACCCAAAATGTCTTTTGGCCCTCTATCTTTATCTAAAGATTATTCCACCTTTTGACACAATAATGAATAAGTAGTTTACAGCGGGAAGCAGGAATGTTATTATACTGCAGTTAAAGTTCACTGTCATGTCTGATAGATTATTGAACCGCAGTATGACGTCAGAGACACATGTTAGAAGATGGTCAAATCTGGCAATGACCAGTTGTACATTTGAGGTTTTAAAACAGGAAGTAAGTAAAGTTAAGATTTTAGGCCTTACAAAACATTTCTTAATGCAACTTTCTCCTGAATCAGCTTAAAATCAGCCGATGTTGATGAAGCTAAACCACTCTATATTCGTGTCAGCAGTAAAGCTAAATATAAGGATATGTAGAACCATATTACTTAACTATGACTAATATTTAAAGACAATAGGCTACCAAACTAACAGCTTAAAGATCTTGAATTTAAACTCACATCCTCTTTCATGGGGGAAAAAAAAAAGTGAATACCCACACTAGACTAAGAGATAGAGTTTGATATAAAACAATTGATTTTGATGGAAACTTTACTGTACCTCCCACATTAAAATCGAAACAATTGTGCTATTATATTACTCGTAATATATTTTTGTCTGCTATAATACATGTATCAACGTGCATCTCATTATTTGACAATTTTAGTATATGAAGTCTACACTGTAAAACATGACCGTGAATTTAACGGTAAAAGACTGTAAAAAATGCTACAGTAAAAACCTGTTAAATGGTTAACGGTAAATTCCCCTACTATATACGGTGAAAAACTGTATTGGACATTACATGTATTGGACATAAATTTTACGGTAGTATACCGTTTTTGGAAGTGAAAATACTGTATAACTTACAGTGAATAACCGTAAATTGACATTCCCAGAATTACCTGCGTTACATTTCAAATTTGATGTTTTTTTGTTGAAATATCTATGTTTCTTCTTAGTTTGTTCTTATCAGTTTTGTATATTATGGTTGTGTGTTACACCTAATGTTGTTGTTAAATGAATGTTTATTGCATTATTTCAGTTTCATGTGTGTTACCATGATGGTGTTTAGCGTTTGTGTGAATGACACTGTGCACCTTCTATATATGTTATTTATTTAAAAGCTGTTTGTGATGGACTTTGGTTCATCATGTGACTTTCTCATCACCACCTGCATTTGGTGCTTATCAGTGAATTACAAAGGTACAAAACAGATTTCAGTACTTAAATAAGGTTGGTATATTAACATTATAAGTTAATGAAATTATGGTATTTAACTGTAAATTTAAGTTAAAACCTGAAACATTGCTACTGTATTTTTTACGGTAAAATTCCGGCAACCACAGCTGCTGTTCTTTTACCGTAAATTTTATGGAATTTTTTTTACATTGTAGTCTAAAACCTGACATATAATTTCTCAAGACTATCAAAATAAGCATTTCAAGTCACTGATGACCTTTGTACTATGTACAAATATCAAAAATACTGTCTTGCTTTTTTTGTATTAAAATAGTTCAGTAAAAACGGGAAGTGTATTTGCGTAGAGCTTGTTACCTGATAAAAAAAAATATTCCACTGTACACATCTAATTTTAATTTTACACACACAAAAAATATAGACAGAGAGGAAAGACACAGTCAAAGATCAACCAAAAGTATATCATAATATATGATCTTCTGAAGGTGGACTTTATACTAGGCCATGAAGTTGACTCACTTTATCTTATGAAGTTCATGCTGTCCAAAAGCATGTCTCAAAAGACAGTGAGATTTAAAGAGACAGTTCACCCATAAAAGAAAGCCAATGGGGTCCAAAACAGCACTGGATCCCATTGGCTTTCACTGAATGGATGCAACAATTCTTTAAAAGAATAAAGAAAGCAATACAGGTTTGGAATGGAATGAGGGTTAGTAAATGATGTTAGAATATAATTTTTTGGGTGAACTGTTCCTTTTAATGCTCAGTTTTTTTGTTTTATTTTTATTTCTATTAGGCCCACTTTACTAGTTATATTTAAATTCTTGCTTTGATGTCAATGTTTATACTTTCTGAACAGGTCAGATTTTAATGGCATGGGCTGTTAAACACCTTCATTATTTGTTAATATTGATTTTCTGGTTCTGTTTCTAGTATTGCTTCTTCATGTCTTCAGAATGTACTTGTGAATGTGAACATCACATTATAAAAACACCTGCGCAATCGTAGCTTAGCTGGTTAATTAGTTTCTTACTGTGGAAACCAGTGTGTGCTTCATAGCTGAGTTATGTTGTTCTGTTGACCAACCCACGTCATGGTCTCTCCACTCACGGTGGTGTGAAGATCACGCCGCACACAAATGCTGACCACAGCATCCTGCACCCATTGTTGTGTGCCGGCTGCAGAGTGTGTGAGCCTTGCGCAGGAGGGCCTGCAGCGTCTCCAGAACTCAAAATAACTCGCAGTGGGTGCACTGGTTTTCCCTTGACCAAACATTTGATGTCCTTCAAGATCAGGTGGTTTATTGACGTTAGTGAATGTCTTAACGACCTAGTTGACCTTAACTCTTTCCCCACCAGCGTTTTTTTTTAAGTTGCCAGCCATTGCTAGCATTTTTTTATCATATTCACAACATTTTCACAGCCCCTAGAATATTTTGTTGTATGAATAATATCTGAACATGCAATATGTCAAAAAGAACAGCCTCTAAACAACAACACAATTCTAGCTTCATGCATTCCTTTTTATCAACACTTGTGTATGTTTCATAAAAAAAGCAAAATCGTGAGGAAATAGTGTTTTGGTCACAGACTACATCTGGATCTGAATCAGAATGATGATCAAAACATGGAGTTGATCACTTCCATCAACATAGGCCATGTGTCCACCAAAGCGCTTTTTTCCCCGAGGCTAAAATTTTTTTTTGCAATTGTTTTCAATGGGAGTGCCACGTTTTTTAAAATGCCAGGAGTGTGATGAGGCGCTGAGCATTTATTCATTTTTTTATTTTTTTTTGTGCAGAGAGTTGAAGAATGTTCAACTTTGGGTAAAACGCAGTGCTCAACACTGTCACTTTTTAGTCAGCCGTCCAATCACAGTGGAGGATGGGTGGGACAAATTCCTCACCGACCAACCGCTGCGCCTCAGAAGTGCTCTCAAGCGTTCACAGCTAGGCATTTTCCGCAGAACGCCTGGGCTGCGTTCAGCCCCGACAAAAACGGTGCAACACTCTGTTCTGATGACGCAAGAGTTGCAACTATGACAGCTGAGAAGGCCATTCTTTGTGTTCTTTTTGAAGAATTTTCGGAGCCTGATGAAATCGGTATAAATACGTGTTTAATACTGCAAAATACGCTCGATGGTACAGTCATTGCCCTTGCCTTCCAGAATAAAAGAGAACATCCCAATCGAGTGAAGGGATTTGTGGAAACTGTGGTTCCTAATTATTGTGATCCAACATTTGCCTCGCATTTCAGGATGAAAAGACAAACATTTCAGGTGAAGGATAATCCACTTCTTACCTCCAAGGCTGTGTTATGATCTATATGACCTTATTATTTTTATTGTGAGTATTAGGTTTATCATTATTGCTGATCACTGTTGTTGTGCTATGCTATTGTAATATTTACCATTATATAATCAGAGGGGTATAGAAAAGTTTATGAAAGTGTCACTCCATAATACAATAGCAAAATATATATGTATAGTATTTTTATGTTACATTAATCAGTATTTAGCACACCTTCCTAAGGAAAGGATATGGACCAGAAGACATTGCAATTACTAAATGATATTTAGACAGTCTTGAAGTTCCAGATCTATACTTGTGCCCTTATTATTTCAGTTATTTTGCCTTTAATGTAAATAAACATGTGCAAACAATATACTTGCTCTTGTGAATTTATTTGGATGTTAATTACATTGTGCGAGCTGTCTCTTTAATACCGCGTGGTTTATATACTTGTTGCTGATGATTGGGCTGACATGTTTGACACACCCACCAAACAAGAGAAAACGCATCTCAAACCCCGTTGCACACCATTTCCAAGAACCATGTCGTTCAAACCGGAAACCGTAGCAAAACGGTGCACACCGGTTTGAGCTTGAACTTGCCCCTGGTTTCTGAGCTGCTAACACACTTTGGTGGACACATGGCCCAAAGCTTGCACAGTCCTACACCACTTCCTGCACAGCAAATCCCAGAGTTACTCACTCTGCTCGATACTACTGTTCCCCATCTAAGACCGTAAAGTACACTTGAGCAAGTTAACACTGTTGAGATTGTTGTGATAAGTTTTTCATGTCTAATAGCCTGAGCAGAAGTTGTTCATCTTCAGCATTGTTAACAGCAGGTGTTCATCACTAATGTTCAATCATCACTTATTTAGTTGTTTAATTATCTCATTAACTTTAACTCTGCTTCAGTGTTACTTTAACATTCTGTAGATTGGGACAATATGTACTCTGAGCAGAGTTGATTTAACTGGGGATTTTGCTGTGTGGGCTGCCATTTTATGTGATAATGATTTATATGCTGGTTAATATTTGATGAGCACGTTATTTTACATATGCATCTGCTTACATATGTGATTGCTTGTTTCTGCTTCTTCTTTACCATGTTTTGATCCAGAGTTGCAGGACTCTTTCAGAAGATGTGTAATAGCGCCTCCTACCATATAACAGTGAAAACATGGAAAGTCGGAAAATTTTGTCAATGGCAGGGAAATAATTAAAAAGAACAGCAGTACACATGTCAACAGCACAAACAGTATAGAATAATGTAAACAGTGTTAGCGGCATGTTTAAAAATGTAACCATAAGTATTGTATTTGTGTGCGTAACTTATCCCTTGGTGTTTGTAGTAATTTATCTGCTGGATGATTAAAAACAGGCAAAACATCTATAACAATGACTTACATTGAAGGAGAGACCCAGTAACTGCTTAGTGACATGCTAAAAACCATTCAGAACACCTTAGCAACTGAATAGCAACCACAAAGAACATCCTAGCAACCCTAAAACAACATATTAACATATATCAGGACACTTTAACACACTTAAGTCCTTAACCCTAAGTATTAAAATTTAATGTGTAACTTATCAGTGTTTGTATGGGTGTTTGTCGCCTGATGAATGATAAAAACAGGCAGAACACATCCCTTAGGCTTATATTGAAGGATATACCCTAGTAACTGCATAGCAACACACTAAAACCACTCAGGACATCCTAGCAGCTGCATAGCAACAGCACAGGACACCCTAGCAACTGCAGAACAACAACACAGAACACGCTAGCAACTATATTGCAAGTGATATAAAAACTCAGAACACATTAATAATTCCATAGCAACTACACAGAACACATTAACAAATGTATAGCAATGTGCCAGCAAGCTAAAAAAAAAACTGCATAGCAACCTCATAACAACATGTTAAAACACTCAGAACACCCTGTCAACTGCATAGCAACTGCACAGTACACCCTAGCAACTGCACAACAAACACACAGAACACCTTAGCAACAACAGAGCAATGTGCTAAGAACACTCTGAAGATCTTAGCAACTGCATAGCAACTGCACAGTACACCCTAGCAACTGCACATCAAACACACAGAACACCTTAGCAACAACACAATAATGTGCTAAAAACACTCTGAAGATCTTAGCAACTGCATAGCAACCACACATAATACCCTAACAACTCTAATGCCTCTCAGATCAGAACATATTAGCAGATGCAAAAAACATAGAACTTTCATGCAAATGCATATCAACATCCTAAAACAAACAGAACACCTTAGCAACTGCACTGGACTGCAACTATTAACCATTTAACAAGCCAACAATAAAAGGTGACAAATCACCAGTAGAAACCCACAGGGACCATTACAGTTTCCATTAAAACCAATACAATTCCCATTTTAACCAGTCAAACCATTACAAATTCTGTGATGGTTTCTACTGTTTTCAGCAGAGAACTCTCATTCCTTTCACTCTCTCACTAGTTGATTTATTTTGTCTACTAACAGCAGTTCAACAGTCTATGCATCATAGCAGATTTCTTGTCATTTTGTTTTCTGCAAGTCATGATAATTTCCACCACTGTATAATTTCTATCACATACCAAATTATGTATTGTGTTTAATAACATTATGTGATGGAAAAGTGGTGTAAATTGCATTTGGACAACACCAAAACATTTTTTTATAATATATATGTGATATTTTATAATATCACATATATTAACCACGGCTTGGAGTTATACGGTGTTTTACCTTTGTTTTACTGACCATTAAAGTCTGCCGCATTTTAATTATGGTGTACCTTGTATACTTTCATATATCTGATCTGTCACTGATGCACTTTATTAGATAAACGAATTAGATAGATCACGATCTACCAAACAGCTCCATATAACAAAGCACTGTAAAGACTAGATATACCTTGGCAGCAATACGTAATCATGAATAACCATTAAATATTTTGTTTATTATTATTTTCCTTTTTGTAATGCAGATTATTCCCCAGGCTGTCACTTCTTGTTGGATACGTGTAGACTCAAACGCTGTAGCATGTAGCAATCATAAAATCGGTACTAACAGTTCGCAATTAAATCCATATCCCACCTTTTCTTGTAACCCGATAAAATCAATCCATGCCGACAAACGTCATCGGAGATGTTTAATCCACAAGCATTCTGAGCATTATTCCTGCTTGCTGGCATTCACATCAATCCACAAGTCGTTATTTTATGTTAGTCTATTTCATTCAAGTCAATATAAAAGCAATTACGCTATGTCTAGCATTCTTTTATGTTACTGAGCATTGCAAATAAATTGGTATCCACGGTATCCACTCACATTTTTAATTTTTAGTCTGCTTGTTACGGTCAAAAACAATTAAAAACAATTCAAATACAGTCACATTACTTAATGCAATAGCCTTTGAGACAGCCCATGATCGCTAGATTTTATACAGGTGTTACTGTAACGATTTTGTAAATGGTGATCAGCAACCAAATATTGGTAATGTGGAAGTTACTGCCTTTTGCCTTTGTGTGACTTCTCACTTTTTGCAGACAATTCAAAGGCAGATTACAGTAACTTCAAAATAGAGGTAAAAATCATTCGTGTCTTACGTCATCCTCCTGGAGCTGCTTCTGTTTAAAACTGTTGGCGCAAGCTAGATTAAATGGATTATTAGGTTTTAAATATGGTTATTTTTCTTACAAAAATGCATCTATTTGCTACAGGAGGACTTTGTTCACCCCCCGGAGCCATGTGAGACACTTTTTATTATGGATGGGCACTTTTTATTTCACTTCTTTTGGACTGATGCACTGCAACACCCATTGACTGCTATTAAACAGCTTGAAAGATCAAATAATTTTTTTTATATAACTCCGACTGGATTCGTCTGAAAGAAGAAAGTCATATACACCTAGGATGCCTTGAGGGTGAGTAATTCATGGGCTAATTTTTTTTTTGGGTGAACTAACCCTTTAAACGCCGGATATACTTCAGGCGAAATCGAAGAACGACATGATGTGACATCATTTTGAACAAAATCTGGCCACAACGAAGTTCGTTTTGGGAGTTCAAAACGGCTTGCCAAAGCGAACTTTCCAGAAAAGTTTGTTCCGACTGCAAAACACCTTCGTACTACCACTGAGCGATTACGTCATAGGAGGTGTGTGCTGAGGCTCCACCTTCTTTCACGCGTAACACTTCTCTAGGTTAATTTCGTCCTTGGAGGTGAGATGTCCACGGGTAAAAACTGAACACAGTGGAGAGCCTCTTTATAGTACAATTAAGTTGTGCTTCTGATGAAGTGAGACACTGACACTGTTTTTCATGTTTAAAACTGCTGGTTACTTTTAAGCATTATATTGAATAAAGTGCCATGTAAATACACGTGACTTCACGGGAGTGCTAATTTGCAGAGCTCGTGCAAACATACCCATGTTGCTATGATCCTATTTTTATATATCTATATATATTCTAATAATATATATATATTAAAAAATGCTTGCTGTTTTCTCCATTTTTGTTGTGTTTATTTTGTTACTGAGAGGAAAGCGCGCAGCACATATTTACATATTTATATAAGCGTTGCTTTCATCAGAGTGGGCGGCATCAGGATGTTCGCCAACCGTATACCGCTGCTCGGGTATTTCAAACTTCGTTTTACCCCTAAACGAAGAACGAAAAAAAACTTTGTTTTGAGTATATCGTAGCCTTTATGTAAAAATGCAGTACCGCCGTTTTGTAGATAACTTTTGTTTTTGTGCGTTGCTGCCTCCAGGCCACTAGGTGTCAGTATACGTTTAAGTGAGTGCAATATCAGCCTGTGCAGAAACATTACAAACAGCACACATTTTAAGATAGTTGCCTACTGGCAGCACAGATGTTAAATTGTCTATTCTACCAGACAGAAGACAACATCAGATCATTTTAAGCAGCTGAGTGAGTGAAAGCCATTTAGAGGTGGAGAGGTAATTGAGAACAATGAGCTGAAGGAGGAGGGCTCAGTTATTCTGGCCTCATTTCTCTTCCTGCCCTCCATGTTTGGTGAAAGTGCCTTTACCTCAGACCTCAGCAATGTCTCTCTCTACAATCGGTTTGTTTGAACAGGCACATTCATAAGCCTGCCAGCACAAGACACACGTTTCTAACAAATCAGTCAATGACGGTGTGTTTGAACTGCTGTTATGTTTGAGATTTTATTCAAACCAATGGCCTTCCTTTTCTTTTACATTGCCTTCTACAATGAGATTAGACCTCGAAACATACATAAATAGTGTATTAAAATACAGATACTGATAAACAGATCTAAAGGATGGAGTGTTTTTTACAAAGAAGTCATGTGTATTCGCAGAAGTAGGAGTTTTATTTATTTAATATAAAGCTATCATTTACAGAAAATACCTTTTGTGCCAGTTTTCCTTGTGTTCCTTCAGTGGCAGGGGATTGTGTGGTTGGAAACTGCTGATTTTGGTCGACGGCCCACATTCCCACATGTGCAGGAATCCCACTATTCCACCAGCCGCGTAAATAAAGATGGCATGAGGATGATGGTGTGGGATAGATTCAAATTAATTGAATTTCAGAAAACTTTCTTGGCTTTTGGTCAAGTGGTCTCAAGGGCGCAATCTGTCTGTATTGGAAAACCCGGTCTTGGAAAGATATTGGATATGCAAAGTCTAAATGCGTCAATACTTCAGGATTCATAGAGCGCATGCAGGAATAAGATGAACAGTGGCCTCAAAAAGTATTTAAACGCTTTTGGACATTCAAATCAAGCCTAAAATTGAAATGAAAATATATTTAAAACGTGTGAAACAATTGAAATAAACCTTTTTTTCATGACCTATTCAATAGGGTGTGTAGAAAAGCTAATATTTGTAACTAATGGCAAAATTATTTGTCTCTGTATTCGAGAAAAAAAAAAGCCAGGGTTATTATAACATATTACATAAATCACATACATAAATACATTTTAAATTATATATATATATATATTCTTTATATATATATAATATATATATATATATATACGTGTAATTAATAGATATTTATATACGTTTATATATATAGATCTATATATCTATATATTATACACACACACACACACACTATACTACACCTATACAATGTTGCAAAAACACAATAAAATTACTAAAACTTTCACTGAAATTAACCTGAACACTGAAACTATAAACATAAAAATATACTTCTTTTCTTCAAAAACAACACTAAAAAGTTACAAAAAACCGCAACTAATAAATAGTGCAATGTAATGCAATGACATGTGTAAGCGTGACTTAAGTGTCCAAATACATTTATTGTGGTCAAATATTGGAATAGCGGCACTGAAATACGACATTTTAGAAATGTTGATGTCATTGTCAAGGTCTTTGGATGTGTGGTTAGACACATTCACACTGAATTGATTTGAAAATGTTGCCACAGCTTTGCTCAATATGCAACGCTGTTGAGGAGCAAAAAGACCTCAAATGTCGAGAGTTGTTGAGCAGCATGGTTGAGTCATTTCAGTATTGACTATCATGCAGACAGATAGAGGGGGGCATTGTGTGTCTACACCCATGGAAGGGATTTTGTGCTCAGCGGATGTCGGCAACGTATCTGAATCACGCTGTCCCCCATTCAACTGTGTTAGATCTTAGATACACTCAGATGGAAAGTACAGCGTACAGTAGGCCATATTGCCATTTGAACCAATCCAAGAGTTCATAAACATCATAAACGTCATTTAAAATTTCCTACGTTCAGTTTACGTATTAGCACTGACACGTTGTTCCAAATAAATTTAGCATGGGAAATATAAATCTAGCTGTTAAAGTGTTCTGTGTATTTTAATGGCTTATAACCTTTCATCTTCAAATTCAAATGCCAAATTATTATATTGAATTAGAGGAATGGAATGAATACCTATTTAACCTGAACTGTTAGAAGCATTAACATCCTTTTTGATGTTTGCTTGAACAAAATCAAGAGCTTTGTTATTGTCACTAAAGTACCGATTCACAATTAAATAAATAAATAAATACAGACAGACATGCATACATACAGTTATTGACCCTTTTGTAGTTCCAAACCCATATGACTTTCTATTTACATAATTTAAAACTGATTTAATAATAATAATAATAAAAAAAAAAAAAAAAATCAAACCAGTCACACCAGGTCACTGAATCAGTGTGTTGAACTTGAGAACCAGATCAGTGTGATTTATGAACTACAGACCAGTTTTGCGTGAACTAGAACAACTGATTCACAAGAAGAATCATATCAAAAGAGTACCTCTTTTATTTATTCTCACAAGAATTCGTTGTGGAGATGGAGAGATGAATAATGACTTACATTTTGGTCTGTTCCTCACATAAAGCTACCATATGGTCTCAGAAGACACTTTTATGACATAGTCGTGTGCTTTTATTTGTTATTTTTTTCAAGCCTCAGTTCTCATTTTCCTTTTTAATGTTAAAAAATTCTTCAAGAAATTCTTCAGAAACCTTTTGTGTTTCACCGAAGAAAAAAAGTCATTAAAAACAACGACTATTAAGAACAACATTGAAGTGAGTAAATGATGCCAAAATGTTGATTTTATTTTAGGTTAATTATTGCTTTAAGATAACATCACTTTCGAATATGCACTTTTAAAAATAAAGATTCTTTATTGCCATTGATGGTTCCATTAAGAACTTTTAACATCTTGCACAAAACATTCCTAATTGTGTAAAGAAGTTGTTTTAGGTTATTAAGGTGATTCTCTTATGGCCTCACTGTGAACACCCCCTTTTTGGACCCTTTATTTAAGAGTCAGTTTTGAGAGTATTTTTCATAGTAGAGATCTTTTGAGAATCTACCCTCTGTCTGTCACATGAATATTATTGTTCAATTTTTATTTTTGTTGACCTTCATGTACAGTATGAATTACAGGTGACTTAGATCATATCTTCCAGTGGCTTTGTTCCATGTGGGGGCTTGTTTAAAATGTAAAAATAACCACAGGGGTGAGTGGTTTCCATCCACCACGTCTCACTGTCTCTGAGTTGTAGACAGTGTTGATGGAAAATGAAAGAAAAAGATTAAAGAAAGAGAAAAAATCCCCAAATTTCTGCAGACACGTCAGATTTTTACATCATATTTGTATAAAAAGATATGACGTTTCTCGTATTGTTACTTGCCAAGCGTCTCCTAAATTATAACATGAAATAATCCCTGAAAATATATCAATATTGCCATGATTTCAGTATTACTAAAAAGTAATGTTTTTAGACACTCTGAATCATCGCCGCTGGATGAGTATGTTCCTCATAGTGAGAGATGTCAGAGTGAAAGTACAGTCAGATTAACATAGCACTCAATGAATATTGAGCCCAACTGACAGTTTATATAAAGCAACAAAAAATGTATAGATTATTAGGTACAAATTTTTCAGTAATTCAGTAGAAACAGTAATTGCAAATAAATGGCAAGTAACACATTGAATTAAAAACATATTTTTAAAGTAGAATGACTGAAAGTATTTTTTTTTGTAAAACATACTCCAGTAATTTATTCACAAGTGTGTGATTTTACAGCATTATGTTTAATTCTTCAGTGTGTGAAGTCTTGTTCTCAGGTTTAGGCTTGCATTTTTTGCCTGAGGTTCACTTTGAGCTGTCAAACATGGCAAGATGTATTAACTGTTTGCGTACATGTTTGTGGCTGAAGATTCAACAAAAACATACTTGTTATATGAGTGCAGTTTTAATATGCTTATCGACAATGCCAAGAAATGCTATTTAATCATACAGTATTGTCAGTATTTCTTTGTGATGGTAAAACAGATTTAGTACTAGGCCCAAAGAGAAAGACTAAACAGTGCATATATTGTATAAAGCTCTGAAGAACACTGGCTCAGCTGAAGACTAACGGTACATTCCAGTGAAAATAGTCAAACCAAAACCAGCCCGCTTCATTCCTGCATTACATTTCATTGCTTTTTCGCTGTGCCTATGACAGGCCTCCCAAGAGTAAAAACCATACAAAGGTTGTTTGGATATTTAATTTAAGGCCGGGACTTTGCTGGAAAGCAGGCCATACAATCCCTCTCCAGTTGTATTGTTCAAACTCAAACATATTTAAAATTCCCCTAAGTTAGGATAAGTCTCCTAACAAAAATAAATCGGTACAGCGCAAGAGTGAACGCTTTATTTTAGAGCTCTTTTAACTTTCCTTTTTAGCGGGGTGTGTGGTGTTGACATTGGATTGGGTTTTGTCATTACGAAAAGTGTTTGAGCTAAGCAGGTTGTAGTATGGATGTTTCCTGTATCAAGTGTTAAAACATTTCAATACATATATTCAACCCCCCCGCCCCCCCCCAAGGTTTACAGAGGTGTCCAGAGTGCAGGGCACTGTTTCCTTACCAAGCACAGTCTAGATAGCGGTCCTCGTTTCTTTCTTACAGCAATGTCACAGACACAAGAACCATTTTCCCTAAAACAATATAAAATATCAATACTGAAAGACACATTAAGATGGGGGTGGAGCTGAAATTCAGTCAATCAAGTCTACATTCGATAGTCTATGCATTCCAAATGATTTTGGAAATTGGACGGGAGACACTCTTTGTATCATTAACTAAAAACCTACAATTATTTATTTTTTCTTCACTGAAATAAAAATAATGATAATAATAACCACTAACGACGAAAACCACAAATACAAAAGTGACATGTAAAGTAAAACACAATAATATAGGCATACGATGTTACAAATAGTTCCTAATTTTTAATTCGGTTCTTTTAAACTTTCTATTCAAATCGGGAATCCTGAGAAATTGGAATCAAAGTTTTCCAAAAAAAAAACAAAGTAAGCAGCACAAAGTTTTCACATAATATTATAAGAATTGTTTCTTTACTGTTTTCCAACATCATGATAATACATATCTATGAGCAGTAAATTTGCATAGTAGACTGATTTCTGAAGGATCATGTGACACTGAAGACTTGAGTTGCTGGAAATTCAGCTTTCATCACAGAAATAATCTACATCTTAAAATATACTAAAATAGAAAAAAAGTTATTTTAATTTAATAATATTTCACAATTTGGTAACACTTTACAATAAGGTTCCATTTGTTAACATTAATTATTTAATTAGTTAACATGAACTAACAATGAAAAAAAAACTTCTAAAGAATTTTAATCTAGTTTATTAACATTATAACAATAAGCAATACATTTGTTACATTATTTATTAATCTTTGTTAATGTTAATTAATAAAAATACAACTGTTCATTATTAGTTAATGTTAGCTCAGCACTTTAAATTAAATTATTATCATATAAGATACAACTTTTGGTTTTAACAATGTATTATTACATTTGAAATTAACATTAACTAGATTAATGCATTAATGAGACATTAATGTAAAATGTCATCCACAATTTTACAATTTTTTTACTGCATTTGTGTAGATGGTAACACCACATTATAAAGCTATGACGCATGGCAAACATTGGTCCAAAGCATGGATTTTTACGAATAATTGACGCATATTGTTTTCAGTTGACATTTACATTGACAGAAAGTGGAAGAATTCTAATGCATTTGCGCAGAGGCGTAAAAACCGTTACAGGAAGTTAAAAATGATGCTCCAAACCATCAAAGAGCAGCTCTTCACAGGAACACACGTGTTATGAAGACATTTGTTTTTAGTTCGTTTCTTAGTTCTTATTGTTTATTTCCTCAAATCAGAATGCACGCTTAGTGTTTAGAGGCCAAAAAAAAAAAAGCCCTGACAGTCAACCATGCACACTACCAGCTCCATTCAAGCTTATGGGAACACAGGTGTGAAGATGGTGGTGAGGAGGAAACCACAAGCTCTGCAGACAGAGAAGTTCCAAATTAAAAAATAATATGAATTTAAACACAAAACAGTTAAAAAAAAAAGTTTGGGAAAACATGGGATTAAAATGTCTGTTGTAGCTGTGAGTAGTTGAAACCGGCTATTATCACAGTTTTGGATTTAGGAATCAATACAGCCATGGCAGCTGCAGTTCGTCTCAATGGCACATTTGTGGTTTAATGTCACCTCGTGCTGTTTTTGTAATTTCAAGAGCAGATGTGAAAACTGAAGCTGAACATACAGTACTTGCAGGAAATGACTCAGTTATTAGTATTTGCATATACTTTTCCCCTCCTAGTGCTGTTTATTGTGGAGTTCAGTTGAAGGGGTCCCACACAGACTGTGATGTTTAATCTGATTTTTGTTTTTTGCATACATTTATGTACATAATTTTACATTCTTAGAGCATCTTTTGCTTTCATACATATTAAAATGATTATATGAGTAGAATTATTTGCATTTACTCTTAAAGAACAGTTCACTCATATGAACATTTGGCTGAAAATTTTCCTCTGCCACAGGGCCATCCAAGAATGTAGAAGAGTTTGTTGCTTCGTTCTTCATCAGAACAGATTTGAAAAATTTTTGCATTACACCACTTGCTCACCAATGGATCATCTGCAATGAATGGGTGCCGTCAGAACGAGAATCCAACAGCTGCTAAAACAATAATCCACAAATAATCCACACGACTTCAGTCCACCAATTAATGTCTTGTGAAGTGAAAAGTTGCATGTTTTTAATAAACAAATCCATCCTTAAAGTCCCCATGAAATTAAAATTAAAGTTTTTTGGGTGTTAGTATCAATATGTTAGTCTTAAGGTTATCTATAAGGCAGTGTGCTCCAAAACAGTGACAAAATTCGCATTTAGAAGATATAAGCATTCAAAGCTTGCAGTTCGTCACTCCCGCCAAAACGGCTCAACGATTTTTTTGACGTCACATCGTACTTCAGCTTCTCATCAAACTTTCTGTCCAATCAAATGCTCTCTAGAATCCGAAGCGCCCGCCCCCTACACTATAAAATAGATGCTGAAGCCGCGGCTGAAATCGGTCACTTGTCCACAGAATTAGTATTTTCTGTATAATGAATGGCACGTAGTGCACTATATAGGGGACAGGGAACAATTCAAACAGTGTAAATATGCTTTCCATTGAGGAAAAAAAGAAGTCTGGTTTGGCGCTGTGTCACGCTAACCACCGCACCACACACACACTCTGCTCCGGTCCAGAGACACGATAGCACGGAGCGGATCACATGCGCGAGTCGGCGCAGACCACAAAATGTATCAGAGCTATTTGAATTCTACACAGAATGCTATATTTTATAGCAATATGGATGAGATTGTGGCTGGCATACCCTGTCAAATGCGGCTTTACGGAGCTCAACGGCTTTGAACGGCTTTATCCAGCTGTAATACACGACACTATTGCCTCATTTAAAAAGGGGGCGGGGCTGCTTGATATGTCCCGCCCTGTCTTCCTGTTTCAGTTAAAATTACGTCAACACGTAGAGTAACGTTGCGTGTTTCTAAGCATTTCAGGGGACCTTTAAGCCATTTTAGTTTTAAATCATTATCACTGGATTGAGTAATATCATGGATAGAGGACTTGTCTTTTAGCTGGAAGCAACAGTGAATATTAATGATGGATTTTTTTCTCACAATCAAGCAATTTTTCACTTTAAAAAATGTCAATTTATAGACTGGAATCATGTGGATTACTTGAGGATTATTGTGATGTTTTTATCAGCTGTTTGGACTCTCATTCTGACGGCACCCATTCACTGCAGAGAATCCATTGATGAGCAAGTGACTTAATGCTACATTTTTCCAAATATAGAAATAATAATAGAATATCCCCCAAAAAATCCAAAATTACAGAGTTCATGCACAATTCAGTTCATTGCATTTTCCGGAATACTTGATTCTGATTGGTCATTTGCACGATTAAGTGTACAAAATGGACAGTATCTGCATAAACGCTGATTAATTTTGCAAACGTTTATTTGCAATAAATTCTTTTCATAATGTTCCAGTGATGCTTTAAAAAGACTAATGCCTCACAAACCTGCGATGTGTCATAAGGAAAAAGATGCACAGTCCTCGCAAGTTCTGTCTCTTTTCCACTTTTAGACATTTCCTTCCGGATATAAACAGCAGGTTTGGAAGGTCAGAGAAACTGCACAGCACAGAGGTAATGGAAAAGCATCAAGTTTTAAGTTTAATTTGACAGCAGCATAACGATGTTGCTTGTTAGTGAAACCCCGCGGGGTTTACTATCACACATAGATTCCAGCACTGACATTACGGTAAGGAACGAGGAAGAACAACTGACAAGTGACAGCAACCTATATAAATTCACTCATGAAACTTTTGACCTCCACTCTCATATTTAGACAGCAGCAGCTGAAATCCTGTCAAAAAATCATGGTGATACATGTTCCTGGTTTTCGACCACACATGTCAGGAATATCTACATATTCGCAAGGTGTGACTCATACAGGCATCACTTAACTCTTTGAGCACTTCCTGGCAGCTTGGCGAGGGGCAAGCCCTGTTAGTCAGACAGGAGGTTATTTTCATGAGGTTGACATGATAAATGTACAGAGTTTTTTTCTCACCCTAAAGAGCACAAATGAGGAAATGTGCATTTCGGTAAGATGGGTATCCACTTTCCTCTTACTGATTGTAAATGTGAAAGACGGTTGATCTATAATTTGTCAGGGATTACTCATTTGTTCTGATATATGTATGTATGTAAAACCTACACGACTGAGATCATGAGTAGTGTTCATTTAAGCAGCAGAGGTCAAAATCACATTCACAGGATTCCTGATCTCACAGATGTGAAAAATCGGGAAGTGGAATTGCAGCTACAGGGCCATCTAGTGGGGTTCAAAGGTCTGAGACTCCAAGTAAAAAATATTTTTGATTTGTATTTTTGTAACACTTGCTTTTAATATTTAATTACACATTACACTACTGTTCAAAAGTTGAACAGAAATTAATTAATAGGTAGCAGTAAAGACATTTATAATGTTACAACATATTTTTATTTCAAATAAATTCTGTTTCTTTTGAACTGTTCATTCAACAATTATATTACACATATATATATATATCACGTTTACATAAAAATATTAAGTAGCAAAACTGTTTTCAACATTGATAATACAACATGTTTTTTGAGCAGCAAATAAGCATGTTAGAATTATTTTGGAAAGATCATCGTGTGACACTAAAGAGTGAAGTAATGATGCAGGAAATATATTTGAAAATATATTAAAACAGAAAATTGTAATAAGATTTCACAATATTATCTTTTTTTTTCTTCTTTCAGAAACATTAAGAAATCGTCCAGGTCCTAAACTGTTGAACGTTAGTGTATATATTCAGCATAACAATATGAGTGAAAAGTTTGAATTACAAAAAAAATGTACATTTCAGAATCTTTCAGTATTTGGTTTGTCCTAGAAATAGTGCAGGATATTAATAGTGTGTGTGTGTGTGTGATTTAAATTCGAAAATCTGAAAATGTTAATGTGGTCTCTGATTTTGGGATCCCACTGGATACAACATAGTGATTGATTTCTTAGGAGTGCTAAATTGTAATTTCTATTATTAATTTTATAGCTTATTGAAATAATATTCATGTTACTTTCTATAATATCCAAAGCCCTTATAATCGTATAATTATCAAATAAGGATTTTAGGATTAATTTTTAGAAAGAAAATAAAAAATAATTGTCTGAAATTCCTGGCATGTCCAAAATTTCCTGGCAGTTATATGCAATAGTACAGCTAAACATACATTCCTCTGACAAAGCACATATCTGTTGCTCCCTCTTAGCAAAATGCTGGGAAACTCATTTGTTACTTAACACTCATAGATACACCAGTATAAGACTCTGGGTTTCTTAGCAACCTGTACATTTCTCATATCCCACCCACAACAAAGACAAGAGTGAAGTCTGTGAGAAACAGAAGGTAGTATGACAGTGATATGTGGGATTGTCCGACTTCCCTAGAGTTACCATCTCAGCTTTGCACGTTTGTTTCACATCACATTTTTATTATTTAAAATTAACCTCTTAACTGTCACCTCCCATTTTTGAACATACAGTGGGTACGGAAAGTATTCAGACCCCCTTACATTTTTCACTCTTTGTTATATTGCAGCCATTTGCTAAAATCATTTTAAGTTAATTTTTTTTCGCTCATTAATGTACACACAGCACCCCATGTTGACAGAAAAACACAGAGTTGTTGACGTTTTTGCAGATTTATTAAAAAAGAAAAACTGAAATATCACATGGTCCTAAGTATTCAGACCCTTTGCTGTGACACTCATATATTTAACTCAGGTGCTGTCCATTTCTTCTGATCATCCTTGAGATGGTTCTACACCTTCATTTGAGTCCAGCTGTGTTTGATTATACTGATTGGACTTGATTAGGAAAGCCACACACCTGTCTATATAAGACCTAACAGCTCACAGTGCATGTCAGAGCAAATGAGAATCATGAGGTCAAAGGAACTGCCTGAAGACTCAGAGACAGAATTGTGGCAAGGCAAAGATCTGGCCAAGGTTACAAAAAAATTTCTGCTGCACTTAAGGTTCCTAGTAGCACAGTGGCCTCCATAATCCTTAAGTGGAAGACGTTTGGGACGACCAGAACCTTCCTAGAGCTGGCCGTCCGGCCAAACTGAGCTATCGGGGGATAAGAGCCTTGGTGAGAGAGGTAAAGAGAACCCAAAGATCACTGTGGCTGAGCTCAGAGATGCAGTCGGGAGATGGGAGAAAAATGTAGAAAGTCAACCATCACTGCAAGCCCTCCACCAGTCGGGGTTTATGGCAGAGTGGCCCGACGGAAGCTCCTCCTCAGTGCAAGACACATGAAAGCCCTGCATGGAGTTTGCTAAAAAACACATGAAAGACTCCAAGATGGTGAGAAATAAAATTATCTGGTCTGATGAGACCAAGATAGAACTTTTTGCCTTAATTCTAAGCGGTATGTGTGGAGAAAAGCCCAGGCAACTAAGCTCTCACCTGTTCCCAATACAAGTCCCCCCCCCCCCAAAAACAACAGTGAAGCATGGTGTTGGCAGCATCATGCTGTGGGGGTGTTTATCAGCTGCAGGGACAGGACGACTGGTTGCAATTCGAGGGAAAGATGAATGCGGCCAAGTACATGGATATCCTGGATGAAAACCTTCTCCTAGATTGCTCAGGACCTCAGACTGGGCCGAATTTTTACCTTCCAACAAGACAATGACCCTATTTAAGCACACAGCTAAAATAACGAAGGATGGCTTCACAACAACTCTGTGACTGTACTTGAATGGCCCAGCCAGAGCCCTGAAATTAAACCCAATTGAGCATCTCTGGAGAAACCTAAAAATGGCTGACCACCAACGTTTACCATCCAACCTAACAGAACTGGAAGGATCTGCAAGGAGGAATGGCAGAGGATCCAAAAATCCAGGTGTGAAAAACTTGTTGCATCATTCCCAAAAAGACTCATGGCTGTATTATATCAAAAGGGGGCTTCTACTAAATACTGAGCAAAGGGTCTGAATACTTAGGACAATGTGATATTTCAGTTTTTTTTTTTAATAAATTTGCAAAAATGTCAAGAATTCTGTGTTTTTCTGTCTATATGGGGTGTTGTGTGTACATTAATGAGGGAAAAAAGTTAACTTAAATGATTTTAGCAAATGCTGCAATATAACAAAGAGTGAAAAATGTAGGGGGGGGGGTCCCCCCCCTAATACTTTCCGTCCCCACTGAGAAATGTGAAAGTTACACTATCCAAACTTAAAATTGTTATAATTACTGAACGCTTTTGAATCAGACCTAAGGTTGTCCTTTTTAAGAAGATAATTCATCAGATTATTGCTGAATTTGAAATCATAAAAAAAGTATAAAAGGTAGTGCAGTGTCAATTCCACTGTAACGAAATGTTTTTATATGTTTTAAAAATATTTTATATAAAATAAATATTTTACAAAATAGTTTTTAATCCAAAATTGCTCTAAAATTAAAGCCATATGTCTAAAGAAGTTGTGTTACAAATTTGATGTTGATAAAAAAAAGGCGTTTAGGCGTTATACCACACACAAAAAAAAAGCCAATGGGTAACACCCAAACTCCATTGATTTTTTTATTTTTATTTTTTGATGCAAAAACACCATAATACATTTTGTAATATGACACCCCCCACTAAGGGGGAGGAGACCGATACACTATTTTGAAGTACCAGTTCCACGGTGAGGCAATGTCCAATTTCAAAATGGATGAATTTTGAGGTTTTAAGCTTTCAAATGATATATAATTTATGATGATTACTAAAACATGTAATAGGGAAAAAGGCAACGAAAAGGCAACTTTTTGTGACAAAGGTCAGAACTCCTGTTATGATGTAGAGGTGCACTCTTGTCATAAATTAATCTATTACTGTTCCTACATAATTTGTGACAAAAAACAGCAGTGAAATATCTATTTAGGAGTCTTAGACCTTTCCAACGAAATATAGTTTGTCCTGGTTGGATTAGGATTTAATTGTAATATAGTGAAGTAAACTTAGGAGTCCCACAGAGGGGACGGGTGACAGTTAAAGGTTATACAAAGTTTGGTAAACAAAAAATATAGTAATAATACAAATTCAATTAGTTAACTTTACAGATTAGTACATCTACTTGACATTATGATTGATATGAGGAATGAAAAATTAATTTATTTTTTAATAAAAAGTTTAAAAGATGTTAGTATATAATGATAATAATGATGATAATAATAATAATAATACAGAAACATATACATACATATACCAGTGTGTCACAATGTACAACAAATTCATAAAAGGGTCTTAAAAAAAATCTTGGCATTTGGACCAGTACACTAAGTATCAATTACATCCATTAAAAACACTCAAGAGTGCATTTTGTACTGGCAATGGAGTATTTTCCGTCTGTAAACCTCGTCTGTCTGCTCAGAACTTCTGCTAACTCAGTCTGTGACATCATCAGTGACACAACCCATTGCTGCATTTGTGATGTCACAAATGAGCACATCATCTCAGAGCACCAGATGAGTGTATACGTGTCGCAAGATGCTGCAGACTGTCATTTACCATACATTCGTACCCACATTTACCAAACATCTATGCCCACAGTGGTTTTCAAGGCCTGGGAAAGACCTCAATTTCTCTTTGTTTACAAGACCGTCATTTTGAACCATATTTCAACATTTTAAAATACTACACGTGTGAAATTGTTACTGCGGTAAAACACTGATAAGTTTAATATCTATACTTATAAGGTGTTATTGTGTGAAGTGTGGGAACATGTGATTCATTCTGCTCGGTTCTCGCTCACAGCTGTCAGGACGGGAAGTCAAACCATAAGTCAATTCTAGTGAATGCTTCCAATGTAAACAGCAATAGCCCTGTTGGAAAAATGTCAGCTGACAAATAAGATTTGATGATAATTTGCCTAGAAACTTGTTGTTTCAACCTTGTAAATCTGCGTCTGTGTATGCGTTCGTATGTGTTCGCATGCACACACGGTGCCCGTGATGGTGTGAAACTGTGCCGAGGAGAAATTCCAGGAAGTAAGAGCAGATACATTATGTTTCATTCTGACTCATTTGTCTACTAGTTTTCAGTATTGAGATTACTGAATGAGATCTGAAGATTTGAATTTGTTCGTTTTCAAATGTTTAATGAAGCTGGTATCATCCAGATGCAGTTTATCGTAAGATACAGCTAGGTTTTGTTTAATTTAGTCCAGTTAATGCCACTAAAATCCTGATTTGCTCTGAGATAAAGGGAATAAGGCAGTGTCAACAAAGTCAAGAAAGATCAAAAAAAGGTGTAGAAACATAGTTTTACTCAGAAAATGCTAGTAAATTTTACAATCGCATTATTTATCATTACATTTATTTAGTCCATTTAGGCCCTAGGTAACATTTTATTCATTTATTATTATTATTTTATAAAATTAACTTTTAGTACTCAGATAAAAAGGACTACTTGTGGATTTTGTGAATTATCATTTTGGCTAGTCATGATTAACTATTTTATATTATTTGAGAACATCAAAATTGGAGCTATTCAAGGGAATAAGGCAGTGGAAATATTTGGTATAAAAACAATTGTCACTCAGAAGTTGTTAGTACATTTCATAAACAATTACAGTTTTTATTAAATCCAGTGCCTATTAGATAAAAGGCCGACATAAGGATTATGTGAATTAGCATGATGGCTAGTCAAGACTATTAATTTTACATGAGAACTTCACAAATGCAGCCCTTCAAGGTCTTTATGGCCATTCAAATCCTAGTTTGCTCTGAGATGAAGGGAACAAGGACTACCCTGACAAAATTTGGTGTAGACAATTTTCAGTCAGAATTTGCTAGTATATTTTACAAACAGAAACAGCAGGTAATACATTGCATTAAATGTGAGATTCTGAAGTAGAAAAAACGGAAATAGTATTTTCTTGTAAAACGTACTCCAATAATGTTTGTTGTAGTTATTTATTTTTTTGGTACTGTACATAGTTATGTATAAAATGGCTTCAGAGTTTTGCTGCTGTCTGAAGGGAGACTGACATATCAGGGGGAAACAGTAGAGGGCACTGATGCTCTTTCTCTTCTTCCTCTAGGAAGAAAATCTGCTCTTGGGAATTCTATTGCAGATGCATGGCAGACTTGAGTTATACCTACTGCGGGCCCACATGGAATCCACAGAATCAGAATGCCTGTCATTCATAAAACTCATAAAACTATCAATTCTATATTCTCAAATTCTATTCTAATGAAAAAGCACACAACAAAATTCCTAAAACTTAAACATAAAAATAAAAGTTAATTGAAAATATTGATAAATACTTGTGTATACTACTATATTACTCATTTTCATGTTGTTCTAAACGCTACTTATGTAATTGTTCTGTATAACACAAGAGGAGATGTTAACCAAGTACACAAAACTAGTTAAGTCTAGTTAAACTACAAGTAGATAGACCTCTTATACTTCATAATGCTTTTAAAATATAATTAATAGCATTGAATATAAGATACACGTTTTGTTCAAAGGCCCACGATACAGCCAGACAGCAATCATTTATCTCATTGGGATATGAATTGCTTGAACACTTGTGGATTTACAGAGATGGATGATTTAGCTCTGAGGAACTTTCTGAGCACACTGGATTTGAGTTCAGTCCAGCTTGAAGTTCCCCAGACTGCTCATCCTGCTGAGAGGCTCAGCAGGCCTGTATTTTACCTTTTGTTCTACCAGTCTGTTTCTTGTGGGGTCTGGGTTTACACTCAGACAGTGTAATGTGTCTCCTGTGAGCTCAGCTGCACCCTCTCTATTTTATATGAATAGGTGAAAAATATACATTTTATCGCTTTTATCTCCTGCTTCATTTCAGCGGTAACAGCCAAGTAATGTTTTGCATAAGAATTCAGTAGAATAAGTATTTTTCAAGGGAAAAAAAGGAGGTCTTATATATATATATATATATAATATTATATATATATATATATATTTTTTTTTTTATGTTGTATGGCTTAATTGTTTAATAATATGAAAAAGAACACCATACACAAAAATAAATAAATAATCCAGAATGAGCCAAAAACTGGCTGAGTTCTAATGAGTATTTTGAACTGAAAGTATTTAATTTTAATGAAATGTTTCAAGAGCAGGTGTTCAGTTCAAGGATAAAAATCTATTCAGCAAACAAACCAAACTATTTTAAGCCATCTTTAGCAATGCATCTGTTTTATACGAGCAGCATGCGCCACTGGCAGCTCAGCAAGGCTGAGAATTGTGCCATTCATTTGTATAAGACCTGCATAGTTCAGGCTGCCATTGCAACACATAACGAGCTGCTTATGCCTCACTGACTGTTAGGTTTTGGGCTGGACCTGCATGCTTCTTTTTTTCTAAAAATTGTATGTTTGCGAACAAAAACATAGTTTATATGAATTATGTGGATACCAATTTATAAATTTTTGCATGTGATCTGCTTACGCTCCATTGACAGTTAGGTTTTCAGGTGTCACGCTGTATCATTCAAACCCTTACGACGAAGGAGTACAAGATCCAGGGAAACTTTTAATGAACACAAAACTCAGAAGTAGGCAGAACAGTATTACTGTATTGACCCGAATATAAGACAATGTTTTTTTCTTGGAAATACATCTGAAAAAACGCGGTCGTCTTATATTCAGGGTCTAGACTTTAACATGTCAATAATACACCCACAACAATAGGTGGCGCCAAATACGCATAAAACGGGTGTGCCATGAAATACGTAATGTGTGTTGTAAAGATCGCGAGTAAAAACAAAAGAAAAAGACAACCTTACAGATGCATGAGTCGTGACTGTCACGTTAGCCTGATGGGACCAAACTCACTTTGTGATTTTAAAACTTAAGACAGTACCCAGATTTGAAGACTACAGTAAGATTTAACTTCTACTGTTAATAAGATTTTGGTAGGCTACTATTAGATGGATAGCCTAAATGTCCTAATTCGGCTACCGTTTTTTTTTATTTAATGGTATATCAAAAAGTGTATGTTTTTTAAATGTGATTGTTGGTACATTTTACCAGTTTTTACCATACTTTCAAAACAAAAATGAAAATAGGAAAAATATGCAATATGAAAATAACTGAAGACAAAATGTGTTTTACTGAGAAAAAACAAGATTTGGTTTTTAAAAAGCCTTTTTCCAAAAGGTACATCTGGAAAAAGTGGGGTCGTCTTATAATCAGGGTCGTCTTATATTCGGGCCAATACGGTAACTAAGACAATACAGCTTAAGTTAACACTAAAGCCTTTTACACACTGCACGCTTTTAGGCTGTCCCAGACGAAAGATTGGTATTGTGAAACAATAGTAGCAGTTTCTGTGATCGTGACTCCTAAATGGTGGTCATACAGTGAGAGAGGTTCAAAGATGGCTGTTGTCACAGTCTTGCGACCAAAGATAGCCTACGATCATTTTCGGACAGTGTCAGAAATTCAACATGACCATCGAACAAAGATCATGCGTTTTCATACAAATCTCATCGTACTAGTTCACACGAAATCTCCCCTTTGTAAAATACTCAGATCGGGTTGGCTACTGAAGTAAATCTGAATCAGTGACAATAAGGATAATTATTTTTTAGGACATTCTGGAGAATCTCTAGGCATCTTAATAATAGGCTGGTTCTTTGATGAGCTGTTTCTAAAGTCTCTAAAGACTGGTTAGGGAAAGGCTTTAACACACCTGAAAAAGTTCCTTGAGTATGCAATAAAATATGTGATGCACCTTGAGAATCTTCAGTGGGTTCCAGCAGGGTGGCAGTATGAGGAACCTAAAATTAGAATCTTTTCATTTTAGACTGAATCTGGGTGACTGAAAAAGGTTGAGGGTAACTTATTTCAACATCAGTCTTACAGTACAATGCAAAGCCAGGTATTTCAGGAAAAAGGGATAAATGCTGAATAAATGTATTCAGTTACATGTTCTATGCTAAAACTTTCTTCTTCCTAACACGACTGATGGTAAAACCTTTCAGAGTCATCCCTCCTAATGCTTCAAACCTCTCGCCCTAATAGCAATCTTGCTTGTGGTTGTAATCCATTCTTTCACCGCTGCATTGGAAACTTTATGAGGAGGTTTGAGAGTGAGCAGAGCTTGACCTGCATTTTACCACATATTGCTCCACCTGTCTCTCTCACTTCTTCTGTCTGGCTGAAAAATCTCATGTATCCAGAATTCAATACATAATCTCTTAAAGGAACAGGCACTCACAAATGATATAATCTATTAGATTATCCTCATGTCATTTCAAACACATATATTTTGTTCTATAGAACAGTCTTCAGATTTAATCTTTATGCATCATTTCCCCACACAATTATAGTTAAAGGGATATTTCACCCCAAAATTTAAATTCTGTCATCACCCTCAAGTTGATCCAATCCTGTATGAGTTTCTTACTGCTGAACACAAAAGAAGATATTTTGAAGATTGTGTGCAACCAAACAGTTGCTGGTAGCCATTGAGCCAACATAAGGGTGGGTAAATGATGATAAAATATTTATTTTTGAGTGAACTATCATATACAAATCTTTTCAGAGAATAATAGGCTAGCTTAAATTTTGGTCTGCTATTCACATAGAGCTCTCATATTTTTTGAACAAAGTCTCTATTGAAAATCACATGTGGATCGAGACAAAGTGCAAGCTGTGAACCACAAAAGTATGCTGTCGAGCTGTGTATGCTCACTATAGACGCTTATATCTCAGCGAGCTTGTGCTTGCATATTCAGAGCTCAATAACTAAAGGTTGAAATATCACTTCCTGGCAAATAACAGCAGAAGGAAATCTTAATATGAAGACCTACGTTTGTACACATGTCCTTTAAATTTTTCCCACTTCCACAGGAAATACTAGTAAAGGCCTTTTCTTACTCCATCTTGGGGCAATGATGGGAAGCAAAGTAAACACACACATATGTCAAGCATGAACAGAAATAAACCTTCCATTGGAAAAATCCAATTTACTCAAGCTTGAACAGGTGAAGTAGCAGTAATTCTCTGAAAACCTCCTCTCTTGATAAAATTACTTTTTCTTTGCTCTCGGGGTCCAATGTGAGGTCAGCATGCGCAATCTTAAAATAATATTTAGTATTCAGTATTCGCAGATGTCCTGCTCCTCCTGGCAAACCTGATTCTCTGATGAAATCTCGGACCTCTCAATTCTTAATATGATCCAGAAACCATGAAATGAAGTGGTATGTAGAAGTACTGTACTGATAGTGTACTTTATATAGTGTAGAGACATAGAGTGTATTTTTACTCATTTTAAAGTTATTTTTGAAACTTCGGCTTGTGATATCAATCACAAACTAAGCTGGATGTCTCGGGAAGATAAACAGCAGCTATTTAATTTTCAGAAACATGTAAAACTGATCTCAACCTCAGTATTCTTACGATTAGAAAACAACGTGGTATAAAGCAAAGCTTTATACTGCCATCGGTTGGCCATACAGTATAATAACAAGTTGGTTTACATTGTTGACTGCGAATTAGCTGTTTATTAAAAAATAACAAATCACCCCCCAAAAATTATATTGCAGTAGACTTAGAGCAAAATTGGACTAAATTTGACCTATATTACCACATTTTAACATTTTATCTCAAGCTGTATAAATTGAGATTGATATCAGTTTATGGCAATTTTATTTACACACACAACCACACACACACCCACACACACCAACACCACACAACACAACACACACACACACACACCCACACACACACACCAACACACCCTATTTGCAACAGGACATTAGAAAAGGAAAGAAACCAAGAATGCAAGAAAACAAAAAAATATGCAATATAGCTGTCATTTACAGTATTACAGTTTTTTTTCAATTGCCAACATCCCTGGGTTGTCCCTCTATACTTCACATTTCAAAACTCTAAACACAATTAGCACAACATCTGTCTGTTGTGACCATACCGTTAACACAATTCATGTTGTGTTCACACAATGTTCAGTCAATTAACATGTTTCTAAAATGCTTCCATTTTCTTTTCATACAAGCTTATTGTATTTCCGCATTTAACATTGTTTTTTTTTTTTTTTTTTTTACAATGCTTAAACACAACTGAAAGAAATGAAGACCTAATGTTCCAAACTTTAAATACAGTGTAAACCCTCTACTTCTGCAACAACAGAGCTCAAAATTATTTAATTACTGATAATTGAGAATAGCTAATTCCCAAATTTGCCTATCACTTGCCTCATACCTCGCCTTCTCCTTGTCAGCACTTCAGAAAGGCTTTATTACCCTGTATGTTACAGACACCTACATTTTCATTTTTCATTGCCACTAAGCCTTTAGTGCAGCAATTCTATCACTTTTCTTTTACATTCCTCCATAGAAGTACTGATGACTCCTTCACGCTCTGATGTACACACTACTATCTAGAAGGATCCACACATTTACACAGCGACACCAAAAATGTAGAGTTCTCTGACTGAATTATTCTTATTATTATATATATTATTTTATTAAATTTTTAAATTTACTATATTTTTATGTTTTAACAGGTCGAAATGCAATGCATTTTTTGTAATGGCCATTAATTGTTTTATGTTGACAGTCTCTCCTATGATCGACTTATGTTCTATTGGATAGAAAACCGGTTGCGCAATGTTTTGACTGAATGAACTCTATTTGATTGGGTTTGCTGTTTCTTGATAAAGTTAGTAAATGTAGAAAAGGTATTGGCTTTATGAACATACGTAGCGTTTGTATTATTAATAAAAGTGTGGTTTTCCAGAAATTTAACTAGTTGGCTAATTGGTGATGTCGGTGTGTATACTAATCTGTTTAAGGTTTAGAAAAAGTACTTTAAAGTAGTGGTAAGTGCTTGGTTTGCAATTGAAAAAAACTTTATGTGAAAATACAAAATATACAGGAACGTAAACAGGGAAAGCCACTGAAGAATTAAAAATGTGACGCTAGCTGCCTCAATCTTTTGTTTGGCCACATGTTCACATCCACATCACACCTGATATCTTCTCTGGCAAGGCATCTTGGGAAGAATCTTTTGGTATGCCTTATCCTTCCTGTATGTTCAGCGTAATGTCCTTGGCATGCAGCATCCATTGGCATCCTGAGGTACATTTGTCCCTGTTGAACTATGGTCAAAAACCTTCCATCCTACCCAGGCTCAGAAAAACTCCCTCAATGGGTGGAGTAAGGGGAGTAAGGGCCAAGGAAAAGAGACATCACTGACTGACTGCACTGGGAATGGTGGAATGCCACATTGTTCCATGTGATCACATATATTGGCAAATGGTCTGTCCCCTTTCTCTGGCACCAGTCTTTGGTACAGATCTTCTAAAATCTCACATTTATGCAGGAGTGCTCTTTTCTACACAAGATCAGCCCAAAGAGGTCCTATTTTACTGTGTATCATAGCTGTGGCTGTTTACTTTGACTTTAGCCTATAAGTTAGTGTGAAAGCATTCAAAAATTTGCCAGTAAAATTACATTGTTTTGGTCTTGGTTGAGCTTGTGTGTAAAAGTTCAAGCATTTTACATTTGTGTTAACTGTATGCATTTTGTGTAAAAGCAACAAGAAATGTGTTCATTGTATAGCTTACACAGACAGATGTTGTGCTAACTGTGTTAAGAGTTTAGGAAAATTGTTAAAAGTATTGAAAAAATGGTCATAGCGATCGTAAAAAACTGTAAAATGAAGGTTCATGTGAGACTGAAGACTGGAGTAATGAAGCTGAAAATTAAGCTTTGCCATAACAGGAATATATTAAAATATACTACAACAGAAATTAGTTGGCTTAAATTGTAATAATATTTTACAATATTACTGTTTTGCTGTATTCTTGATTAATTAAATGCAACCTTCGAGATCATTTCTTTCAAAAACATTAAACATTCTTACTAATCCCATTAACTTTTGAATAGCAGAGTATATATAATCTTTAAATAGTATTATTATATATTATGTCACCAATTTGATGTAAAGTGATACTGTTTGGTTTAGAAACAGTCAAAATTCACAAACACAGACAGACAGACAGGCAATTCAAAAGTTTCAATTCTTAATAAGTAGGTTACAGCTTGAAAATTCCTATAGAATCACAACCTCTCTGACCTCGACTTAACCAACAGAAGCTGCAATTCTTTTATCCAAGACCAACATACAAATATAGTTAACCCTACATAAAGATGCTAAAGGAGAACAGAAACTAGACTCCTGGTCAATCAATAAAGGTGATCTAATTGCTGTTTCACTCTGTTTTCTGCATGTTTGTGGTTGGAGAAACCCCAAGCATGCCCACAAATGTGGTGAGGGATCCATGCAGAATGGATTTTTATGTAGGAACCATTAAGTCTGATGACTGTATACACTGAATGGTTCAATGAGACCAGCTGCATCTAGTCCAGCACTTTACTTTGATATTCCCATATTCCAGCATGTCAGGATCATTCCTGTTATATTGGTTATTTTTATGACGGCAAGAAAAGGAACAGGAAGGACCCTAACAGGAAGATAATAAAGAGCTAAAATGATCAATTTCTCAGTTGTGGATTGATATAATACTTGTTGTTGTTTTAACACCAAAATGATGTCACTTTTTGGAGGAAAATTGGCATTTTTTTAATTAAAGAAAATGAACTTTACAGGATGGACAGTAAAATATATTTTTAAATATATTCCATATATACTGTATGTCATGCCCCTGGACTGTCTTTGTTGTGTTTTCCCTCCCCATGTGCTCCGTGACCCAGTTTCTCCCTCGTGTTGATTGTTCATGGATTTCAGCTGTGTCTTGTCATTAGCCCCTCGTTTTCCTGTGTATTTAGCCCCAGTCTGTGCAGTCTGTGTTTGTCGGCTCTTTCCTTGCCGCCGTTGTCTGGTTGTCGAGAATCCCTTGCCTCCACCTCCAGCCTCTAAAGCCCCGGACTCCGCCTCGGCCCATGTACCCACTGGCTCCACCATGGCTCCTAGCTCCCTACTCTCCGCCATGGCCCGTCAGGGAGGGAGGTCGGTGGTCCACGTGCCCGCTGGCTTCTCCTCTTACTTTCCGGCTTTATAATAATATATCTTATAATATATATATAGTGTGAGGGTTACATATTATATAGTATATATATATATATATATAATATATTATGGCTGGTGGGGGGGTATAGGTAATCGCTACAGGGTGTGGGTCCTTCATGGATTCCATTTAGGTTAACATTTCCAGTCTGTGTTTGTTGGGTCTACATGTTGGTGCAGTGTGTTTACCCCTTTTCCTGATGTGGATTTACCCGTTTGATTCTCTAATTAAATATGTTTAAGTTATCCAAGTCTCCATCGTTCCTTCCGGCAGCGTATCGTGACTATATATATATATATACAGTGTGTATGGAAAGTATTCAGACCCCCTTAATTTTGTCACTCTGTTATATTGCAGCCATTTGTCGTGCTAAAATATTTAAGTTTTTTTTTTTTTTAATTTTTTTGTCCTCATTAATTTCCAACACCAGCCACCGGTTACGAAAAACACAGAATTGTTGACATTTTTGCAGATTTATTAAAAAAGAAAAACTGAAATATCACATGGTCCTAAGTATTCAGACCCTTTGCTCAGTATTTAGTAGAAGCACCCTTTTGATCTAATACAGCCATGAGTCTTTTTGGGAAAGATGCTACAAGTTTTTCACACCTGGATTTGGGGTTCCTCTGCCATTCCTCCTTGCAGTTCCTCTCCAGTTCTGTCAGGTTGGTTGGTAAACGTTGGTGGACAGCCATTTCTCTCCAGAGATGCTCAATTGGGTTTCAGTCAGGGCTCTGGCTGGGCCATTCAAGAACAGTCACAGTGTTGTTGTGAAGCCACTCCTTTGTTATTTTGGCTGTGTGCTTAGGGTCATTGTCTTGTTGGAAGGTAAACCTTCGGCCCAGTCTGAGGTCCTGAGCACTCTGGAGAAGGTTTTCGTCCAGGATATCCCTGTGCTTGGCCGCATTCATCTTTCCCTCAATTGCAACCAGTCGTCCTGTCCCTGCAGCTGAAAAACACCCCCACAGCATGATGCTGCCACCACCATGTTTCACTGTTGGGACTGTATTGGACAGGTTTGTTATGAGCAGTGCCTGGTTTTCTCCACAACTACTGCTTAGAAATAAGGCCAAAAAGTTCTATCTTGGTCTCATCAGACCAGAGAATCTTATTCCTCACCATCTTGGAGTCCTTCAGGTGTTTTTAGCAAACTCCATGCGGGCTGTCATGTGTCTTGCACTGAGGAGAGGCTTCCGTCGGGCCACTCTGCCATAAAGCCCCGACTGGTGGAGGGCTGCAGTGATGGTTGACTTTCTACAACTTTCTCCCATCTCCCGACTGCATCTCTGGAGCTCAGCCACAGTGATCTTTGGGTTCTTCTTTACCTCTCTCACCAAGGCTCTTCTCCCGCGATAGCTCAGTTTGGCCGGACGGCCGGCTCTAGGAGAGTTCTGGTCTTCCCAAACGTCTTCCATTTAAGGATTAATGAGGCCACTGTGCTCTTAGGAACCTAAGTGCAGGCAGGAAATTTTTTTTGTAACCTTGGCCAGATCTGTGCCTTGCCACAATTCTGTCTCTGAGCTCTTCAGGCAGTTCCTTTGACCTCATGATTCTCATTTGCTCTGACATGCACTGTGAGCTGTAAGGTCTTATATTTACAGGTGTGTGGCTTTCCTAATCAAGGTCAATCTGTATAATCAAACATAGCTGGATTCAAATGAAGGTGTAGAAGCATCTCAAGGATGATAAGAAGAAATGGACTGCACCTGAGTTACATATATGAGTGTCACAGCAAAGGGTCTGAATACATATGACCATGTGATATTTCAGTTTTTCTTTTTTAACAAATCTGCAAAAATGTCAACAATTCTGTGTTTTTTCTGTCAATATGGTGTGCTGTGCGTACATTAATGAGGAAAAAAAAAAACTTAAACGATTTTAGCAAATGGCTGCAATATAAAGAGTGAAAAATTTAAGGGGGTCTGAATACTTTCCGTACCCACTGTATATATATATATACAGACAACCAGAACCCTTCCTAGAGATGGCCGTCCGGGCCAAACTGAGCTATCGGGGGAGAAGATCCTTGGTGAGAGCGGTAAAGAAGAACCCAAAGATCACTCTGGCTGAGCTCCAGAGATGCAGTCGGAAGATTGGAGAAAGTTGTAGAAAGTCAACCATCACTGCGCCCTACCACCACCTATCTCTGGTAGGTCAAGGCTTTATGGCAGAGTGGCCCGACGGAAGCCTCTCCTCATTGCAAGACACATGAAAGCCCGCATGGAGTTGTGAGTTGGTGAGAAATAAGATTCTCTGGTCGGTTGAGGCCAAGATAGAACTTTTTGGCCTTACTTCTAAGCGGTATGTATGGAGAAAACCATGCATTGCTCATCACCTGTCCAATACAATCCCAACAGTGAAGCATGGTGGTGGCAACATAATGCTGTGGGGGTGTTTTTCAGCTGCAGGGACAGACGACTGGTTGCAATCGGGGGAAAGATGAATGCGGCCAAGTACAGAGATGTCCTGGACGTAAACCTTCTCCAGAGTGCTCGGACCTCAGACTGGGTTGAAGGTTTACCTTCCAACAAGACAAGGACCCTAAGCACACAGCTAAAATAACGAAGGAGTGGCTTCATAACAACTCTGTGACTGTTCTTGAATGGCCCAGTCAGAGCTCTGACTTAAACCCAATTGAGTATCTCTGGATAGACCTAAAAATGGCTGTCCACCAATTTTTACCATCCAACCTGACAGAACTGGAGGATCTGCAAGAAGGAATGGCAGAGGATGCTCAAATCCAGGTGTGAAAAATTTGTTGCATCTTTCCCAAAAAGACTCAGGGCTGTATTAGATCACAAGGGTGCTTCTACTAAATACTGAGGCAAAGGGTCTGAATACTTAGGACCATGTGATATTTACAGTTTTTTTTCTTTTTTAATAAATCTGCAAAAATGGTCAACAATTCTGTGTTTTTCTGTCAATATGGGGGTGCTGTGTGTACATTAATGAGGAAAAAAATTACTTAAATTATTTTAGCAAATGGCTGCAAGATAACAAAGAGTGAAAAATTTAAGGGGGTCGTGAATACTTTCTACCGCACTGTATATATAGATAAATATATAGATATAATCATTAATATATATAATAACATTTCTAAATGTTATTATAAATAACAAATATGCCTACATTTATACTAATTAAAACTATATTCCTACAAAAATGTGATGTTTCCAACTTTTTGATTTAAGAAAAGGAAAATTAATTATTATTCTTTATTATTATGAAATTATAATTTCACAATACATTCTATAAAATACTATAAAACTTAAAACAACTTACAAGAATAGTCCCTTTTCAATTAGTTTTCAATATTAAATCTTAGACTGTTTAAGACGAAAATTCTAAAAAAAAAAGTTTTTCTTATAAAATGGCAAACTGCTAACATTGCTATTTTGTAATAAGTATGGCTTTTTATTTCTCCTCTTTTCTATTACTTGTTTCGCTTCTGTTTCAGTTTTTTATAAACATTTCTTACTATGTGCAAGTAAGTTGTTTTTTAGCATGTGTGTTTGGCAGTGTTATTTTTTAGATTTACTGATAAACTACTGTCATTTGATTGTATTATTTGTATTTGTTATTTATTTTTATTTTAGTTAAATTATGTCTGAATTTATTGTCTGTATAGGTATTTTATTAAGTTTTTCGTTTTTATTTAATTTGAGTTATTTTACTACTTCAACAAACTAAATGGAAATTAAATAATATATATATATAATTTATAAATTGTATAGTATATTTTTGGTGTTGTACATACCCTGTAGTGTAATTTATTTTTTTTTGGTGTTTGGCTTAGTGTTATGTTAGAATCATTATTATACTCTTATACCTTTTGTTCTTTAATATTTTTGAATTGTTTTTAGCTTTATGTTTTTGTTTTTCATTTAAATGTTAAGATTTTAAATTTTGTTGTATGCATTTGTAATTTAAATTTAATCTCTTTATTTTTTCAAATGTGTATAGGTAGTATTTATAAAATTTTAGCTTTTAGTTTTAGATCTGTTTTTAGTTGTTTTAATACTAAAATTGATTGCTTCTGTTGTCCTCATTAGTAAGTCGCTTTGGATAAAAATGTCTGCTAAATGACTAAATGTAATAAAAAATGAACTAAAAAATTTGCCAAAATTAAATTGTGAAAGATGTGATAAAACTACTTATTACTCTCTGCTCTCGCTCATGCTCGGTAGTATACGTGTCTAAAACACACCAAATCTCTACATTTATCCATCAGTGGGATTTTCTAGATTACGGAATGAAAAGTCTGATCTTTACATACTTCATCTCTGCGAGCTCTTAAAGAATTACATTTTACACAATAAAAACAATTCAAAAGAGACAAACTAAAGTGGTTCTGAAGGCAGAAGTTGCCTCTACCCCTCATTACACCATTATACATTTTTTATAGGTCTTTTCATAATTCTCACTCCATACAAGTTTTCTACACAGCAACACATCATCAAACTCCTATGTCTATATACAATCATGTTTAGTCTCCACTTCGTGTGTTTCGTCATCCGTTTCTACAAAAAAAAAAAAAAAATTGTATCTTTTCCTTTAATCACCCTTAATGAGCGAAAACTCCATGCATAGCATGTGTCCTGGAGCAGCACGGCTGAAAGCGTGTATACGTGCACTCGCCTAGTGGGTGACTTTTGGCAATGGCTTCTTCCATCTGTGAAGGGCTAGTACGTAGGGAGGAGGCTCACTGCAGAGGCTCTTCTCTGGCAAATATGTTTCTGGGTCTTCCCCTTCAACAGATGGACTTCCTAGGAAATTTAGACGCCTTTAACCACCATCCATCTCTATAACAACCATGCAAACCAATCAAAAGTGTTAATTTACACCCACCATAACACACGAAAAATCAAGCAACCAATTTCAGAATCAAATTGGTACCATTATTATGTGGGTCTGGGAGGTGAGTAAGAGTAATGTCAGCGTGTTCTCACAGTGTGGTCATAAAGCAAATAACTATTTGGAAAAAGGGCCTTACTGCATCAATCTGAGACAAATAACACTTGTGCTGCAGCTGAAGGGAAGAAATCATATGAAACACACAAAAGACATATTGCACACAAATCACTGGACAGCATCCAGCTCAATTAAGACAGCTGCGAAAGGTCTCGTTTTGTTGCTCATAATGGGGTATCGATATCTATCGATTTCAAACAGAATATATTTCTATACTGTATGGCTGGAAATATACTGGAGAGCGACTATAAATGGTCAAAAGGTAGCTTTTTTATCAGCTCAAAATTCAATTAAATTAATTTTTAGTCTTTATGATCTCTTCCATGTTTCTTAAAGAAGAGTACATTTTTTCCCCACCTCTATATTCTGAATTAAAACACAAGCCATAATAATAAAACTTTTTAATTGTTTTGTCTTATGGTTTTTTAATTTTAATTATTTACTTATGATTAAGATAATAATTATTATTTACTTCGCGAAGATCCCAGCTTTATAATGTTACAAAATATTTCAATTTCATATAAATGCTGCTTTTCTGAACCTTTCAAAAACCCTGAATAATCCTGAAAAATGTATCACTTTGTTTCCACAAAAATCTTAAGCAGCACAACTGTTTTCAACATTGGTAATTAATAACTGAGCTTAAATCAGCATATTAGAATGATTTTGGAAGGATCATGTGACATGAAGACTGGAGTAATGATGCAGAAAGTTCAGCTTTTAATGTTTTAAAATGCATTCAAATGGAAGTTATTTTAGCTATTTTAAATTTTAATAATATTTAAACATTTTAATGTTCTTCCTGTATTTTTGAGCCTAAGAGACTTTAAAAAAACATTCATGGTGGTGAAATAGTGAAAATATGGTGAAATATGCTGTACAAATTAGAGTTTTGTGCTGTGCAAGTTCTAAGCGCTTCTCTCACAAACACTCCAAGTGTTATTCCAGTCAGTGGCGTGCCGCTGTGAATACTGAAGTGAACTGAAGGAGGGACTAGAAAGGGAATTCTAAACAAACATATGCAGTACAGTACTCACAGCTACTGGAATTTGACCACATGTTTGCACCATGTCTGACAGTATGTGTAGACATTTAACATGAAGCACTGATTTTATCTATAAACACTGATTAAATAGTTCACATCAAAAATAAAATCTGCTGAATATTTACTCACCCAATATGGAGCTTAAAATATGACAAAATTATTTGAATTTAAATGGTGTAAATTTGAATTATTGACGAGTGTCATTTAACAAAACTGAATTTGCAGTACAGGAATCAGAACAAAAGAATCCGCTGTTTGAAAATACTGTCTATAAAACTCTGCCATAAAAAAATGTAGCTGTGTTAATTTCATATGTTCAATATTTAAGTAAACAAAAAAATCACAACATAAATTCCACAATATTCAGTTTTGTTTAACGACACGTTGCAATAATTTCTCTTCAAATTTTACACAATTTAAATTCAAATAGTTTTGTCATATTTTAAGCTCCATAACCCTCAGGCCATCCAAGGTGTAGAGATTTGGAGAAATGTAGCATTACACCACTTGTTAACTAGTGGATCCTCTGCAGTGAATGGGTGCCATCAGAATGAGAGTCCAAACAGCTGATAAAAAGCATTACATAAAATGCGTCACCGAGTAAACTCCAGTCACGCATTTCTGCATCGCTATGCCATTAACATGCCTTAAGGGCAAAAAGCTGGGCTGTTTGTAAGTAGACTAAATCCTCATCAGTTAGACATTTTTTTAATTGTCATTGAATCAGTAGAGGAAAAAATAATTGGCACAGATATACTCAGCAGCTGGGCTTCACAAGCAATCAAACAGTTCATAAACAGCATTATTTAAGTTTTATAAACACAAAAATATGTAAGCTGGATTTTGAAGTAAGATGAGTGCTTTTTCATTGGAGGAAGTGTTATTAGGAATTATGGACTTGTATTTATAATTTATAATAATTAATTAATAATAATGTAATAATTAATAATAATAATAACAATAATATTTTATAGTATTTAGCGACGTCTTTTTATCCAACAGCGTAGCTTAGCAATGGGCGCGATTTCAGGCTATAACAATTTTTCTGGACTGCTAGTATGTGTGTTCCGTAGGTCGAAGCGCAACGAACCATTTCGCACTGATTGACGCAATTGCTCTAACCACTATGAGCCATCAGGAACATTTTGGCCAAGTAAGTTTTATGATACATACAATACATGGCGTTGATGATGATCGACTTGCTTTCTTACAACCATTTAGAAGCTTAGCTTATTGGCCGTTCTACTTGCAGCAAAGACATTGCATTCTTGACTTCGGAGTGGTGTGGCATGTAAAGTTGTAGGATTATTGTGACGTTCTTTATCAGCATGGCAGAGGATTTACTTGGCAGTGAGGAGATGTTAAGGCGAAGGTGATGTAGAGTGGCTACATTTCTGCTCTAGTAATCTGTTCTGATGAAGAAAGAAACTAATCTGCATCTTGGATGGCCTGAGGGTGAGTACATTTTCTGCAAATTGTCATTTATGGGTGAACTATTCGCTATACTTGATTAGAGGGGGGCCGGTAGCGCAGACTCTAAAAGAACTAGCATTGTTAAAAAAAAAGAACGATTTCTGTCGGTTTGATAGTCCTAGCACGGGGCAATAACAGCCTACGGCTTTTGGAAATGCAATATGAGTCTGGGGGCGGGCGTGAGTAAAATACTGACAGTCAACTTATGCATATTTGGATGAATTTATTGCTTTTTGATTAGAAATCTATTAAAAAAATAGTGGTATGGTGTTTAATCAAATCATTCAATAGCTTAGACGTCCCTGATGATGTAGAATAATGTCATACTGTTCTCAATTATGTGTGGTAAATATACAGCGGAATAACTGCAAGAGCTAACCTTCAAACTAAAGCCTACTGTGCATGATTAGTACAGCGCGGGCTCCAACGTACACCAAAATTCACGTCAAAAATGGCCCTCTCCTCCGTCTTCCATGTTTATTAATCTGCACCATCCCAAAGGTCATGCACAGGACATAACACAATCACTCAGGAGTCCAGCAATAGATGTTAACGAGCCTTTCAATATCAAGAAACTCCACAGATGCCTCTGAATAGAAAGTATGGTCTCATCTGTCTAAAAAATGCAGGCATGATATTAGACTGGGAGTGTAATCAGCATGGCTGGCAGTGGCTTAATCTTGTGTGACTTGTACAAAATGAGGTTTTGGAGTGGCCACAAGGAGATGTGCTGCTTGCTTGGATTTTATTACTCTGTATTGAATCAGACCAACATGAAATACTGTTTCAAAGATGATTAGACCGTAACCTTAGAAAAACTGATGCATTTCTTAATGAAATCAACATGAGAAGCACCCAAAAGGCATTCAAAAGTACCATTAACGTCCTGCCAAAGCTTGTAGCAGATCTTAGTCAGGGTAGACACCATTTTTCATTGGACGTAAATGAAAACAAAGTTGTGGGGGATAGAAATTCAGTCTGTACTTGGTTGCATTGTTATATACAGTACCTTCTTGTTCTTTACAGTGGATCAAAATTCTACAACACATTGGTTGTGAAAATGAGAAGGAAAAGTTCTAAAAAAATCATACAAAATAGTAAATTCCCTGCAAATCTTTCAACTGATTTTAGAAACCAGATCAAGATCTGATTCAAAAGAATGTTTTTTGGGGGGGGGTGTGTTGAAGATAGGCGAACTGATTACAGACAAGCTGCTCTGCTTTTAAACGTTCATTCAGAACTTATAGGAAAATATTATACAAATTATATGGATGAATTTTATGATATTTTTATGATATTTTCCATGGCTGCATTGTGCGCAAACCAAGCATTCCATTTACTGGGGGCAGCGTAAAAAGATGAGCGCACAATATCATATTCCCTTTGCAGTATTTGCTTGCTTTTGTGCTCAGCGGTAGAAATAAATGGTGTGGTTGTTGTTAAGCTAAAACTAAAATCTGATATTAAATATTTTTTATTAATTAAATTTAAAGCTGACATATAAATTAAATTTTAGAATATATAATTAAGAAACTAAAGCAATGATGTTAAACTAAACAAAATGATAAATGTTGCCTTGGAAAATAACTGAAACGAAATAAGTTGAAGTACAATATGACTAACACTAAAACTGCAATAAAAAATAATGCTAAAAATAACAACAGCACTGTCAGCCCTGTGTTCCGCGTTTCCTGTGCTCCTATGTGTTTTGCTCCCCATGTGCTCTCCATTACCCAGTTTCTCCCTTGTTGATTATGTTCATTGATGTCAGGTGTTTCTCATTTAGTTCTAGTTATTTAAGTCCTGGTTTTTCCGGTGTCCTGCGTCTGGTCTTAAATGCCTATTCCTCTGTGCTACGTGTGTGTTCCAATGGATTAATAAAGAATGTACTTCACAAATTCTCCTACATCTCCTTGTTCCTTCACTCCTCATTCCAATACAGTTGGCAGACCATGACAGAAGACGGGGGATGGCATGACATTACAAACAATAAGCGGGTGGCACCACGGGTCATTCTACCCGCGTTTTGCTTGTCCGTGTTTTTTTTTTTTTTTTCTCTCTGAAAGTCTATCTTTTTTTTCTTTTTTTTTCGCCGTTGCGCCTGTGACCATCTTGAGATGTCAGGTTCGTAGATTCTCCGCCTTAGCCGTCGCAGTGATCTGCCTCGTTTGTCCGTGTATTGTCCGATAATTCTGCAGGGTTTCAGTCGGTTTTACGGCGCGGATGACACAGGCGCAATTCTTTTGTTCTAGATGTTGGGCCAGGCGGGGGGGGGGGGGGGGGGGGGGGGGGGGTTGGCAGTCCGTCCCCTGAGATCTCCTCTACGTGTCGGCTCGTCCCAGCCGCGCTAGAGGCTTGTCTCTCGGTCAAGTGAGAGGCTCAGCTGTTCCGGCACCAGTTCCAAAGCCGCAGAGGAGGGCTCGCTTTTTCCACAATCTCCAGCCTTGCAAAAGACGGCACTCCATGTCTGTGTCGACCCACAGGGCTTTACTCCAGAGTAGGCTCCATCGTTCCGGCTAAGTAAGGCAGGAGAGGGCTATCGCTTTCCACCTGTGGCATAGTTAAAGCCCATGAGAGACGGCGTCCTTTTCGCGCAACTATAAGTCCTCAGAGAGGGGCGATCCTGTTCACCAAGTCAAGCCCAGGCGAGGGCTCACAGTTCGCCGAACTGGAGCTCGCAGGTCGAGGCCGCTGGTCTGGGCTCCTATGTCAGGCTTCGACGGATGAGCCTCAGAGACCCATAAATTTCCTCTGCCCAAGTGAATTTTGTTTTGTGAAGGGTCTATAGGGGCTTCATGGCCTGTAGAGGCGCAAGGGTGCCAAGTTGGGCCGCGGCTCAAGGCATCAGAGGTGCGTGCGCTTCCTGCTGGCCAGGGGCCGTGGCCATCGCCTGAACTGTCTGGTCTGCCGTCCTTGTGCCGCGGCCTTGGAAATGTCCAGAGTAAAATCTTCGGGCAGACAGGATCCTTAGTTTCAGTAGATTCATAGGATGTGCAAAGCAGTAACTAGAATCAGGCCATACTATTCATCTAAAAAACATTGCAATAAGTTAGATGTTTGTATATCCAGTCAAGACTCTGGATAAACTGGTGTTGCATAAAAGCGCCGTAGATCACACAGGGTGGAGCTTTGTAATGTGTGGGCTCTCTACCTGCCTATCATACATAAGATCATTAGTAGCAGGACATGCAGCCTCATACATAACCCTGGCTGCGAAGTAATTCTGACTAGACGGTGGCAGTAAAAGTCTAGGGGGCTATAAACATGCACAGACTAGTAACTGGAGCCCAGTCCCGGCAGGAGTCCTATACAATGGCCTTCGCTGTTAGATTTAGATTGATACTTTAAAGTACTTACTTAGCTCATGTTATAAATCACTTACAATGGTCCTAGGGACCATAAATACATAGGGGCAGATATGTTTGCGATCTGAATATACAACCTTAACATACACTAGTTCAGATCATTAGGATCAAGGGCGAAATAAGGGGAGGCAAAAAAGTGCAGATCAGTTAGGAATACGGCAAGGGGCTGCACACAAGGGAGTGAGTGCGCGCTTTTATTATTATGTGGCCTGACCGCGCATGTATGGAAATGCAGCTATGCCTGAATGGAGACAGATGTGGCTAACAAGCATCATTAGATCCATTTCAAATGCAGGGCCAATGGTCAAACTCAACTGCATACTGTTAGTGACTGGTGGCATTTTATTGAATGAGTTGCACTGTGCCATGTCGGCAATACATGTTGGCATCTATGATTTTCTGGATCATCGATCTTTAATGCTATATAGCGGTTTTGAATCTCATTTGAGAGCGGCTCATTAAAGTCAAATTTAAATGGCATTTCAAAGTTTTTAAATATGCGCTTGTTTTATTGTTGTGATATTATTTATCTATTGTTGTTTTTCTTTTCTTTGACTGTACAGAGTGCACGTATTGATTTACGTGATCATGTGTGTATGAAATGTGCTATATAAATAAACTTGCCTATGGCTCTATGCCATTGGCCTTGCCTTCATAGTGCCTCAATCGGGCAAATGAAACATTGCGCATTCGAGAGGAAACGTTAGGCATCTACTACAGAATATTGCAATGCTTTTAGTCGGCAGGCTAGGCTTTGTATGTGCGGGTTCTTCATAGAGCGAATTTCCGATGGGGGCTATTCTTAGATCGATATAGTACTGCCTCCGCTGCATTATCTCTTCATAACAAGCCAAAGACAAACAAGCTTATAGTGTGCCTATTCCAGCCTTACTAGCCATACAAAAGCTCCACTCAACCCAACAAAAGCCTCCTGGAGCAATCCACAAGGTAGACTCTGAATTCAAAGAAGCTTGTGTTAAAGCTGTCACCCATATCAAATATATAACCCAAACTCCCTAAAACTACTGTCAATGTATTTTAAAAGCACTGGCGAAGGTGCAATAAATGCATCATGTATAAGAGAGCTGGCTGGGGATGTCTTTGTTTAAACCTGTGGTGGAAGAACTAGGTAATGTATTATAATCCATCCATTTGTGTATGGTAATTGCACAAGAAAGGTTCCCCGATTCTAATGTGACCTCGGGGCTAATAAGTGTGCTGCTCTGAATAGTTGAGATGTCCATTAGCTTCCATCCGTGACCTCTCTTAGTGTTTTGAGTGGGACTTAAGTTGAGACTGAATCATAAATTCAGTCTGTGCTTTTCTTTATGCTTGTGTCTCATGGCGGCACACCTTGTTCTACATTTAGACCTTTTAGTGCTTTGAAGAACAAGAAAAGTGAAGCTTCACCATTGCATTATGGACAGGAGTTCATTGAGGCCGTCTGCTACCCTGCTCATTGTGAAATCTATCACAGCGTATCGTATACCCTTCACTGTGACTGATAGGTATGTCATGAGCCGTTCTGTAAAACATTCTGTTCTGAAGGACGTTTTAACAGCACTTTTTACTTTTACATTTACATTCATCTTCCTGGCATATGCTTTCTTACTGTAGTGACATGCAAGAATGTGCTTGTGGCAATTATTCTAGCCGGCAGCATGCAGTACAAATCAAGTACAAAAGACAAAGCCAAAAAGAACAATGCTTAGAAATCACACAAAGGAATCATGGCTTGGAGGTAACAAGTACCCGGATTGATGGTTGCTTTCAAAACCATGTGATACTCTCTGCTGAAAAACAACAACAACATCTTAAGACGGTCTAACCTTGTTTGTGATGGTCTAGTTCAGGGCTGGGCAATTCTGGCCCTCGAGATGCTGTCCTGCAGAGTTTAGCCAACCTTGATCAAACTCACCTGCCTGTAGCTTTTTAGTAATCATCAAGACCTTGATTAGCTTGGTGTGTTTGATCAGGGTTGGAGCTAAATTTTACAGGTAAGGGGATCTTGAGGGCCAGAGTTGCTCACCCTGGGTCTAGATGGTCTCCCTGCATGGTCAAGCATGTGTTTTGGCTGGTCTCCCAGCCTGACCAGCTGACCAAACACCTCTTAAACCAGCTTACAAGTTTTGACTAGCTAACAAGTGCCCGAATCTCTCTAAAACCAGCAAACCAAACTAGCCTGACCAGCTAACTAGGTCTGCCCAGCTAACAAGTGCCCCAAACCCATCTAAAACCAGCAACCAGACCAGTATAACCCGATAAAAAGGTCTGGCCAGCTAACAAGTGCCCCAAACACCCCTAAAGCCCACAATCTAGCAATACTATTAGATAGCAGGTCCTCAAAGCACCTCTATAACCAGTAAATCAGACAAGTCTAATCAGCTAACAAAGTCTGACCGGCTAACAAATGAAACAAATCCCTCTAAAACCTGCAAACCAGACCAGCCTGACCAGCTAACTAGGTATGGCCAGCTAACAAGAGCCTCCAAGTACTCTAAAACCAGCAAACCAGACTCCTGCAAACCAGAATACTAGAACAGTCTGACCACCTAAGAAGAGCTGACCAGCTATCTAGTGCCCCAAAAGACTCAATCCAGCAAACCAGATCAGTCTGACCAGCTGACAAGCCCTAGCTGGTGCAAAACATAACCAGAGACAGTTGCTTAGTTACCATAACACCACCGCACCACTGAACAATGCCTATCTGACAAATAACCAAATGAAGGTGAACTTCAGAAAAACATAGTTGAACATATTAGATCCCACAGCAGCTGAGTAACTGCTGAAGCAAAGGTGATTCTGTTGTTTCATGATGAATCAGATGAAACAGCCTGCATTTGTAACTCCAAACAAGCTCTGGAGCATCCTCTTCCCACTGCTGCACTTTGTTTGTAATGTTTTCGTACCTGTGAGTTCATTTAGAAGTTCTCATCATCATCATTTGTTTCATCCCTAAGCTGCAAAAAAAAAGTCTCACTGCAGATGAATCTTTAATGATCAGCATTATTCAGACGCTGGATCGATTTTGTACGACAAATGTCTCAGCACTACAGAGCTGGACTTCAGCCCTTAATTTCCTCTTTCCTCAATCCTCCCTCCTTCCAACGATTTATTTTTATTGATGTTCAGCAACTTCAGTTGTGCTTGTTTGTGGTATCTAGCTAGCATTCAGATACTTTAAAGCAGAACAAACCTGAGGCGGTTTTGTAGTATCACTGTACATCTCAATCCACAAAAACAAAATCACCACATTGGATTAAATGTTTCTTCAGTGTTTTATTGCATTATGTTCTCTATCTATCTATCTATCCATCCATCCATCCATCCATCCATCTATCATCCCAGCTCTCTTCCGATAAGATTTAGTTTTATTATTATTGTTGTTATTATTTAGTTTACAGGGTATGGTGGTTTTGCTGTTGTAAACACTACTGTTGTTGTTGTAGAAAAAAATTCTTATTTAAAATAGAATTCTATTCTAATCCTGTTCTGAATTTATAAATTTTTTTGAATGATAATGATAATAAAATCAGGATTGATAAGTATAATTTGGAGGATGAGAAAATCAGTATAAGCCTGTTTTTACCAGTGTTGTGATAATTATTTTTAAGGCACTCTACGTTTTTTAAATACATACTGTAATAATAATAGTTCAAAGTATGAATAGTTTTTAGTAAGTTAACATAAAAAAGACAAGACCCCCTCGATGCCCTTTAAACTTTTCCCAATCAAACAGAAAGAACGAAATAGAACAGGCACCTTTGTGTATATGTCTGTGAATAGAACTAGTTAGCTGCATTTTAATATTTAATAAATATTTAACAATAATAAAATAAATTCATCCCCTGCACTTTATTCGGCAGGTGTGTTCACGTAGAGGTATCGATGGTCTATGCATGACCTGACGTTTTATTCGTATCCAAAATGAGGAGGTGTGAACATCAGGAGCACTGAACACTCTCATGCAGTGCATGTTTCATTCATACTCGCAGCCGGAGGAAGCTCTCACGCAGAAATTCCAAAACAGACTCAGAGAAGTAATAACTTATGACATACAGGAAATGCCTAATATGGACAAAAGCATCTGGCTATCGCTGTAGCTGAGGTGAATAAAAAGCAGAAACGTTGTTACTGATGAAACCTGAAGACAATAAACAAACGATTGTGACAATATGTGGTTTATGTGTGTTTTTCGAGTTACCTCCAGATAATAAATGCAGTACTGATTAACATATCACGTTAGTATAGAAACAATAAAATTCCCTGCCTTATTCTGTGATAAAAATGGAAAAAAGGTGTTCGTAGTAGCCTTTATGAACCAATCATAAAATTGTCATTAGGAAAATATTGAACAAAATATTATAGCCCCTTGCTGCAGCCAACGTTACTTCCACAGGCTACATACAGCAATACACACATCTGTGCGGCTCTCATTCTTGTAAATACTAATAATGTATACTATTACACAAGCCACCCGCTTTCCGCTGAGAACTCCAATTACCGGCAGCCACGGACGTTGTTGAAGGTATCTGATGCGCTAAATTACTAAAGGTGTCTGAACGGGTTAAGGCTAGAAGTGATACAGCAAAAACTACTGGGCATGCGCACATCAATATAGCGGAATTTTTCTCACGCTGAACAACAATTAATTACTGTATTTGCATTATTGTAAGTGTTAGGTTTAGGGTTGGGGTAGGTGTAGGCTTTAATAAAACACAATCTAATAGGTTGAAAATTAAATTTATTGTTAGCTTCCGGCTTTTACTTTGCTGTATCCCTTCTAGCCACATGAGGGATCGTCCCGGATGAGATCGTCAGGTGAAAGGACATCATGTGGATCATTTTATTTATGGCTAAATTATTATTCATTAATTTTACAAATAGTTAGATTGGGCAGGCCTTCACAAAATGGCGTTTAATTACAAAATAATAAAAAATAATATAATCATCATAATAACAATAATAATCTATCTTCATCATCTATTATCTATCTATCTATCTATCTATCATCCATCATATTTTTCATGTAAAAGACACTGTTGCGTATATCCTGTATATATATATATATATATATAAAAAATATATATATATATATATATATCTATATTATATATATTAAATAGCAATATTAAGCAAACCGGTCCACTATATATGATTGTGAGGTGTGTGTGTGGATGTGTATATCTATATATATATAGATATATATATATACACACACAATCACACACCAATCATATCTTTTGCACTGTTGCTTAATATCGCTATGCATATAAATCAATAATACATTTAAATATTTACATTAGAATTATCTTCACAGCGAGATATAAATTCCAAATCATATAAAAATATATTATTCATAACTGTATAGTATATGATATATGCAATGCTAAAATGTAGAAAATATAAATTTTGTAGACCCATAATGCATATATTTTATAAATAGAAATGTTGATACTATATTTTAATGTACTGTGAATTTATGTATGAGATTTGAATGTAAATATTTTAATATATATATATATCTTAATATATATAGAAAGAGATAGCATACAAATATACAGACCTTTTGGACTCAACTAAACCCTAGCATCACTTTTGTTTTATAACATTATAAATATGATAATTTATGAAAACCTACTGTTATATATGCATAAAAAATTAGATAACTTTAAAATTACTAACTTTAAAATTAATATTATTTTTTAAAAATCGCTGAGGCTGTGCTTGATATTTTATCCTATCCGACAGCAGAAAATGATTGGTGAGACTCCTAAAACATCCCTGCAGCCTCATGCTCTAATCAACAGCAATCTCTGAAGTGCATAATTCCAGATGACAGGAAAATGCCTTTGCCCTCGTGATTGTGTCATTCAACAAGTCCCTTCCGCTATGATGAACACAGACAAGGTCCCTCATATAGCATTGCCGTGAGTAAAAGCTAGTCTGCTATGACTTCAGGATTTAGTTTTTCCACACTTGCCGGCTGGCATTCTCTGACATTTCTGTGGCAGTGAGCCCAACAAAAGGCTCTTAACTGATATGATAAGATAGCCCGGGTCCCTCGACGTACAACAGATTTCTGTGGGGGGTAGCACTGTCTCCATTGTTGCTTCTGTCCACACTTTGTCCTGGAGAAAGGAATAAAAAAAGGAAAAAAAATTACTTTATAATTCCTGCTGTTTATTACAGGGCTGTGGGATTTTACGCACCTTTAAGAATGCAGAAGGACCATCTGGCATGCAGATTTTTGATTTGTGACATCTTGGGATTAGAACAGCAAAGGGCCCCGTGAAACTCAGCGATCAAATAAAAAATAAATTATGACATATTATGTAAAAACCTGGGTATTGGATTTACTAATGAATTTTCACATTGAACACGTTCATTTGAAAATATGAGGCACTTGGTCCCCTTTTTACTGACCAATCTTTAGGTCTTTTCAAGTTGTCAAGTTATGAATAATGTCATTAGCCTTAACCTCAAATAATCCATAGGGATACATTTCACAGCAAGGCCTCTATCAAAGGTTTTTTTTCCCCCAGTGGTTACATATTGTGACCTTCTAAATGTTTTGTTAAATTTATGAACACCTATTTACACTATTGAGCTTTTGCTAATACGGCCGATTTTAGCTGGCTCCTTCATGATCAATTACTTTCCTGGTTGAGATAAAATTAGACATGTTCATGACTGCATATTACTTTTACTTTAACAGTAGATGGTGTTTTATGTTTTTTTATGAATATAATTAATGCAGCTATAATTGTTAAATAGACAATAGGCAATAAAATGTAGACACAAGTGATATCTGACGTAAGGTATTAATTTATAAAAATTTAAAATTAATTTAAAGTAAAATCATTTACTCATTTACTCCACATCTGAATGACTGAATGAAAGGTATTTAAGAAGAATGTTGTTAACCAAACAGTTTTCTGCTGACTTTGACTTTATGGACAAAGAAAACCCTTAGACATTTCTTAAAGGGGTCATATGATGTTTGCTAAAAAGAACATTATTTTTGTGTATTTGGTGTAATGAAATGTGTTCGGTTTAAGGTTAAAAAAACACATTATTTTCCACATACTGTACATTATTATTTCTCCTCTATGCCCGCCTTTCTGAAACGCGTTGATTTTTTACAAAGCTCATCGGTCTGAAAAGTGAGGTGTCTCTGATTGGCCCAGCCTCTCCCTTTGCGTTGTGATTGGCCGAATACCTCAAGCGTGTGACGGAAATGTTACGCCCCTCACCATACTGTTGATGCCTTGTCAGGCCGTAGCGAGATCAAAAATAACACCATTAGAACGGGCATTTGTTTCATCCAGGGGACATAATTTACTGATTATAATGAATTATACGGTCGTTTTACACTTTGCGATCGCGCCGCGTAAACATAAAACCATGTCTGCATTTGTGATCGGAGAAATGACAAACAACAAGCACTATTCTAAACTGCTCAAAACTCACGTTTGAATCGTCGTTGGCAAATTCTTTAAATATAAAAAAAAACTTACTTTTTACGTCTGTGAGTCAGAACAGCCGGCATTGTAGTCTACTCTACCAGGATTAGGAAACAGTCCTCTATAAAATGCGCTGCACGCATCTGAATTTTTGGGTTGAACTGTTCTGGAACAGTTGTTGTAAATACAACTTAACCACTGAGTTCTAGTCGTGTCCTCTTTGGAAGGCCAAACAAAGTGGGTTTTCGCTTTCACAACGAAACACAGCGTCACACACGGCGGTCTTGAGTGAGTGGAGGCCTGCGGGCTAGAGTGAGCGGCGGCTGGCGGATTCGACGAAGGAGCGGCCGGTGGGCTTGCGGCAACCACATGTGATGACCCTGGGTTGGACTCCGCTTCGTCCACGGTGAAATCCGATCAGGCTATCCACAGCGTGAAGTTGATGTATTTACTACGTGAGCATCAAAGTTACGCCTTCTTTCTTTGCTGAACATTTGGGCGGCATTATACAAATCTTCCCACATAGTGACGTAGATATGTTGGGGGTGTGTTAGAACGAGCCATTTTGGTAGGCTTGGTTGACTCTTAACTTTTATAAAGAATATCTCTTTTGATTTGAGACTTTAGTCTTTGCAAAGTTACAGATCTTCTTTCTGCACCAAGAGCTTGTAACACTTCAAAGGAAAATTTGAAATCGCATCATACGACCCCTTTAAAAGATCTTTAGGTTCCAAGAAAAAGCAGGGTTTACACGACATGGTGATGATTAAATGATTACAGAAATTTTGATTTTAGGTGAACTATCATATTAATAAAGCACTCCAAGTTGTAGGTGCTGCCACCTACTGGACTGGAGTGTGATGTGCTGGACAGTCAGGAGATCATTGGCATCCACTTTGACTTAAATGTTGAAATTGCTTAAATATGAGCTAATTTTTCACCAAAAATCAAAGCACTTGGAAAATGATTAGTGAGCCATTAGGACTTTCATTTATGCTAAGGTGAACTAACACTAATGCTTAAAATAAAGGTTCATCAATGATTTTTTTGCAGCACCTTACTGTCCTTATGAAATCAAATTTGAAATCAAATAAAAAAAAAATTATTGTTAGGCTTAATGCACTGCAGATTCTTATAAGATCAGATCATATTTTCTGACCAATCAAATGCTCTTTAGGTTCGGAAGCATCTGCCTCTTACACTATAAAAGACACTAAAGCTGCGGTTGAAATCAGTCACTTGTCGCAGAGTGGATCATATACACTAGTCAGCGAGGACCACAAAACGCATCTAATCTATTTGAATTCTACACTGAATGCAGTATTTTATTAAAGTGCAATGGAGGTGATCAAACATCACAAATGGTTTGACATCCTTGGCATTATAATCAGTGGAGAGAAGACCGGTGCCATGCACTAGCATATATTACACACTTTTCAAATGGTTCAAACTGTTCCCCCCCCCCTAGTACAAACAGCTCTATATTAAATCGTAAAGGGGAATCTATTGGACTCTATTTTTTTCTTTTTTATAAACTCTAGGCTGCATCCGCGTCAGATGCTGCTTTGCCACTGTTGATAAAAACAAAAAAAACAAAACAAAAAAATAACGCTATTGGCTATTTTTAAAAAAAGGTAATGAACCACTCAATATGTCCTGCCCTATTTTCCTGTTTCAGTAGAAGTTACATCAACACATTGAATAATGCATTCCAAGGCACTTCAGTCGGACTTTAAGGCTACAACTCACTGACTTGAAACAATTTGTTTTTGAGGTTGTCACACCTACCAAGTGTTTCTGGAATATCACCCTCGACTGTGTTGTCTTTTGCATTTGCTGATTAAAGGATTAGTTCACATCCAGAATAAACATTTCCTTATAGTTTCCTCATCCCCAGGTCAGCCAATATCTTCATGTCCTTTCTTCTTCAGTCACAAAGAAAGTGTTGCTCCTATAATGGACAATGGTGGCCCAATGGGCGAAGGTCAATTGCAGTATTCATGCAGCTCTCAAAGGGCTCTACACATGATCACAGCCGAGAATAAATAGTGTTGTATCTAGCGAAATGAGGGCCATTTTAGATACCTTTTAACCACACACACTCGCTTGTTGCTAGCTTCACGCATTACTTAGTTCCTTTGGAAAGGTCAAGCATGACGTTGGTGGAAGTACCAACCCAGTGTTTACAAAAAATGGTAAAACAACGATGTCTGACAATTTTGAATTTGGAGGAGAAAATTAGTTTTTTTGCCCTACCCTACCTTTTTGAACCAAAGTACACAGAAGAACTAACCACGCATGAACTTTCCAGCGTGATTACCGTATGCATGAATTTGCGGACACTCATTTCAGAGCTCGGGGCAGACGTTGACTGTTGGTAAAAAAATATAGCTTTTTTATTTTTTTAGTCAAATGACATATCTTTTCATAGATAGACCCCCATCCTCGGCTGGGATCATGCAGAATCCTTTGAAGCGTCAGTGAAACAATTTGGACCGGCAGCCCACTGGCCACATTTAAATCCCTTATCTCTGGAGAAAAATCTCGAATGTTTTTTTTTTCTTTAACCGTAATTTCTGTGCAACTGACTAGAAAGACATTAATATCCATTGGACTGCCATGGGGTGAGTACATCCTCATGATTTTTTTAATTTATTTAGTTTTTATCTGGAAGTGAACTAAACCTCCAAGGGGTGGTTGATTGCGATTTCCTTTTTTTAACGTTAGTTAGTGTGTAACATTGCTGTTTGAGCATAAACAACATCTACAGCTGTTATAACAAGCTGAAAGTTCATGCAAATTGGAGTATCGTCTTTTAAAATTCAGGCGTTTAACGTCACAAACAAAACCCCCGGCGTGGTAGGGTACTACATGAGTTACTTCCCGAGGCGTGCCATCACAAAAAAGACCAGGTCAGCGCGTTTATCAGAGAAGGCACAGAGCGTTGTGGAATAAAGGTTAATTATGTGAAAAATAATGTTTTTTTTTTAGACTGCACCCCATAAAAACAATCAAGCCTAGAAAAAACCCAGTCAACCACCCCTTTACCTAACCATACTTTTTGCTTGATTCATAGCTCATAATTTTGACTTTGTTTCATCAAAAATATTACTTTAACCTTAAAACTGACTTAATTAATGTAATTTAATTTCTTGTAATTGTGACTTTATATATCACAGTTTTAACTTCATTGCTTGAAAATGTGATTTTATTTCTGAAGCTGTGGCTTTAAATCTAACAATGACACATTTTTACTCATAAAAGTGGTTTTATTTGTTGTATTTGTGACTTTAAATCTCACAATCACAACTTCATTACTCATAAATGCAGTTTTATTTCTTGTAATTGTGACTTTAATCTTACAATAGTAACTTCAACACTCAAAAATGCAATTTTATTCCTTGTAATCATGACTTTAAATCTCACAATCACAACTCCATTACTAAAAAAAACATTATTTTATTTCTTGTAATTGTGACTTTAAATCTCACAATCACAACTCCATTACTAAAAAAAACATTATTTTATTTCTTGTAATTGTGACTTTAAATCTCACAATCACAACTCCATTACTAAAATGTGCTTTCGATTCCTGTAATATATTCTTTTATCTAAAAAATGTGATTTTATTTATCTGTAAGGAGATTTAATATGCAATATACCTAACAATTGCTTCTTACTCAGTAGTAGTGTTCCCCGTATTCCCTGATCTGTCAGTAGCTCTGAATCATTTGTTCTCTTTCTCTTATCTTAGAAAGCACAGAGAAACAACTGAATTATGCAGGACTAGACAATTTAGCCTCAGATGTTAACTCATCTTGTAGACACTTCGTTTGCGCACTAGCCATTTTCTCTGACATCTTGCAACATACACACCATTGTGCGATTAATTTCACTTGTACTGAAACATGATTCACAATCCGGAGAGGGAGAAGTCACGGTGAACTGAGAACAAGAAGAAACGGTCTGTGTCTTCCTCACTGGCCTATAAAAATCAGTCATACTCTTTCAAAGAACCATTTTCCAAGGCCCCCCCCCCCCCTTAATGGGCCCCTAAAAAAAAAAACTGAGATAGTGGCCAAGGTGATTTTCGTGACATGGGAAAGAGAAAACCGAGTTCTGCCACTGCAACTGCAGAGAGCAGGAGAGGCGCCGCCAGCAACCCATCTAACTGCTCAATGTCAACCATGAAATTGAATAAAAAGTCATATAATTTATAAATGAACCCCTTATTTCTGCTTTGTGGGCCAACTTCAATCGTCTTGGGCAGAATGACTAACGCAGGTCCATTCTACAGATGAGTTCTTGTGTGTACCCTTCAGGATATTGAACACTGAAGATTTTTTGTTGATTTATTCTGACAGATTGCAATCTTGAAAGGAATATTTTACTCAAAAACAAAAATTCTACATTATTCAGTCACTGTTTGGACATGTGCCATGGGCACCTTATTGATTTAAGACTGGTAGTGGAGGTGAAGATTATGATTTCAGAAGACTTGTGATATAGTGCATGAGTCATATGGACTATTTTTGTGATGCTTTTTTTGGATCTTGACATACAGTAGTTGTGGTAATCTTGTCACAGAATTACTACAGAATAAAGGGTTGCTAACATCAAAATTATAAAGAAAATTAAATGATTTTAATAAAAAACATTCTGTTAATGAAAATATAACAAAAATGACAAACATGTCTAGAAAAAAATCACACCCAGAAAGAATATGATTGTTACAAATAATCCAATACAACAACACACTATAACATTGATGATGAATCATTCAAATAAATATAGAATTCACAATATTACATACGTGTACCTCTTAATTGGGGTTTTCATGCAGATCAGTTGTTTCCCACAAGTCCAGATTTCACTTGTTTTTTGGTTAAACTTTGAGAAATGTTGTACAGTAAAGGCATTCAAGAGTTTAGATGTGGTTTAATTTGTCGTTCTCATCCACACTGTTTATTCCCTGAAACATTATATATATATATACTATATAAGTAGATATATTAGATGATATATATATAATCCTTTTTAACAGAAAAATGCAACTGTTCTAAGATGTACTCACCCTCAGGCATCCATCTTCTCAACAATTGGAGAAATGTCGCATTGCCTCACTTGCTCCCCTGAATCTCTCTAATGGGTGCCGTCAGAATGACTGAACCGCAAACAGTGATACACATCACACAGCAATCCACAATAATCCAGTCCATCAATTAAGACGAATACATTTTATAAATCTAAAATAAAAATTTAAAATAAAATAAAAATATACTTGAATTTTGTCCAGAAGCATGCTTTAAATGTATAACTCCTTATGATGGAATTTGTTTATTTAGAAACCTGCCAGCTTTGGAATAACAATTTTGATGGACTGGAGTCGTGTGGATACTTGTGGATTATTGTGATGTTTTTTAATCACTGTTTGGACTCTCATTCTGACGGCACTCATTGACTACAGAGAAACCAGAGATTTATTGCTAAATATCTCCAAATCTATTCTGAGAAAGAAACACACCCATCTACATCTTGAATGGCCTGATGGTAAGCGAATTTTCATCAAATCTTGGGTTGACTAGTAAATACATCAAAGACATCACCGTTGCAGAAGCATCAGGCTATCTGCCAGCAAGCACTCTAAATGAATGTAAACATTTAAATGCTTTTAATTGTTCCTATTTGAGCCATCAGTAAAAACCAGCCTAACAGGGTTAGTTTAAGAGTCATTGGGGATGAGACTGCAGCCAGAGTTTTATTCCTCAGCTATTCTGTTGTATTTTGCTTATTTCTTTCGTCTAGGTTCAGAACATCCCAAATGTTTATAGTTTAACTGTGCACAACCCACGCACTCAAAGCCAAAACCATTTATTGCACCTGATAATGCTGTGATGCTCTAAAATACAATACATTCAGTCGTGCCTTGAAGGGAAAAATAATCTCTCTGCAATATTACATAATGTATACAAATATGTTTGTACATGGCTGAGACTGAACAACGCATAAGGGTGTACAGTGAGAGCCCAAAAGGCATATCACACTGTACCCTCCCCTACCACACCACGGCTGCACTCCTACACTGCGCTACACAGAAAACAGATTATTTTCAAAATCTTTATCAAAGTACTTTTGATAAAAAGGCATCCTTGAGGCTAAATTCAGAATCATCTTGTGACAATGAATGCAGAAACAACACATGCTGTAAACACACTGTTCTGTCTTTCCTTTCATGAGTTATGATGACCTCGCTTCGCATTCCAGGATTGCTTTGACATTTTTTGGAAGATCAAACCACACTGGATGATCTGGCTCTATGACACATGGAGAATACATAAGCTTTTGAGGGCTGTTCTTGCATAAACAAAACAAACACAAATAGATCTTTGGTTTGTGTTTACGTGTGAGTGATTGCATTCTTAGCTTTCTCTAAGTGGAGTTTTTATTAGCTTATGCTTATGAAAAAAAAAAAGAGTATGGTTTATCCCTCTATTTATACTGTGAAATCAAGGTCAGATGAGATCAAGTTAGTAGCATACTGGAAACTGTCTGTGCTTTGAAAAGATGGCATTAGAAATTTACTCACCCTCATGTCTTTCAGATGTAGATGATTTTGTTATTTAGATTTGGAAAAATTTTACATTACATTACTTGCTCACCAATGGGTCCTCTGCATTGAATGGGTGCCGTCAGAATGAGTCAAGTCAAGTCAAGTCACCTTTATTTATATAGCGCTTTTAACAATACAGATTGTGTCAAAGCAACTGAACAGCATTAATTAGGAAAATAGTGTCAATAATGCAAAATGACAATAGTAAACACTCATTTTTCAGTTAAAGACAGTTCATCATTGAATTCAGTGATGTCAACATCCAGCTTAGTTCAGTTTAAATAATATCTTTGCAATTAAGTCAACGATATCGCTGGAAATGACGTGTCCCCAACTAAGCAAGCCAGAGGCGACAGCGGCAAGGAACCAAAATTCCATCGGTGACAGAATGGAGAAAACCTTGGGAGAAACCAGGCTCAGTTGGGGGGCCATTTCTCCTCTGACCAGACGAACCAGCAGACCGGAAAAATCAATATAAGACGTAATAAAAAAGACGATGAATAATATTAACAGCAATTATTATATGATGCAATCAAACTTATAGCAAAATGTGGTAGTTCTGTATGTTGTTTCAGGGTTGGCATCATCTGAGGTCCTCTGAGGGGTTGCATCATCTCTTCTCAGGTGTTCTGGATCCAGACTGAAGCTTGTGTAAATCCTAGTGCAAAAAACAGAGAAACAAATAGAGACATAAATAGGGGAGCTGCTGTTCCAACCAAGCAAAATTGAGTTGTTTAACCCAAACTAAAGAATAATAAATGCTGAATTTGATCAGATATAACTGCAGTAAAAAAATTATGAGATGCATTATTTGAATGATTGGCCAAAGAGATGAGAGTTAGAATGAGAGTCCAAACGCTGATAAAAAGCCTACTAATCCCCAGTAATCCACACGACTTCAGTGCATCAATTAACATCTTGTGAAGTGAAAAACTGTGTTTTTAATAAACAAATCCATCATTAAGGCATTTTAACTTTAAAATATTGTTTCCAGCTGAAATACTATTTTATAATTGAAATAATTTTGCTTTCTCACGTGAAAAAAAGAAAAAAAAAAGTTTTTTTTGAAAACAAGAAATATGCACAGATCAAGCACTTTTTACAAGTGCAAACAGTCTAAAACTGTTTTAAACAAATATGTTGGTGGATTTTGACGTGAGAGTACAACAGGGGATGGACTGTTTCACTGGAGGAAGTGTTTATAATGGATTATGGACTCAATGGTCTGGTAGAATGCCTTGTTAGAATTGTTTCTTAAAAAACGCACACAGCTTTTCATTTCACAAGACATTAATTAATGCAGAGCATTTGTGTGGATAACTTGTGGATTATTGTGACGTTTTTGTCAGCTGTTTGAACTCTCAGTCTGACGGCACCCATTCACTACAAAGGATTCATTGGTGAGTGAGTGATGTACTGCTAAATTTCTTTAAATCTGAAGAAACTCATGACAACTCAGAAAACTCATGAATGACCTGAGGGTGAATACATTTTTATCAATTTTTTATTTTCTCTTCTTGCTAATTTTTATCAGCACTTCTACCAATAATTCCCATAGTTTTTAAACAATGAGTAGTTACAAATCCAATACTAGTTCCTTTTATTCAGTGTTATTACTCACCAAAACTAAAACAGCTTAAACCAGCCTAAGGTGGGTAGTTTGTTGTTATTACTTAGTCTTGATTACTCTGGTTTATGGTAATTCAACTGATCTCTCAGCCTGACCAGTCCAAAATCTTTCTAAAAGCAGTAAACCAGATCAGCCTTATACCAGCTTGGCCAGGCTGTGATACCGGCTTAGTATCTAGTTTAAGCTATTGAATGATAAAATAAGTCTTAATTTCTTTTTAGATAGCAAGAAGAATACTAAACACAAGTTAAATGTCCAGTTACACTGAACTTTAAGTAAGATTGGATCACAGTTCAATGGCTAATGGAGTCACTGCCACTGGGTCTCTGACTGTCAGGGGCCTCCAGATGAGAGGCCCACAGGGGCCAGACACCTGGAAACAAGCCAGTGCAGATGTAAAATGGATCCAGATAGATATATACAATTGTGCTTTTGTTATTGTATTATTATTATTATTATTGTTGTTGTTTTGGTATTGTTATTATAATAATAATAATATATAATGTGATATTGCTCTTTTTTTTTTTCTTAATTGTTTTGATTATTTGTTTATTCTTTGTGATTAGTATTTTAATCATTTATTTTGTTGTAAGCACTTTTGAGTATTTTTCCAGCACTATAGATTTATTATATTAATTAGTAGTATTAGATTTCGTTTTCATTTTATTTCAGTTCTTGGTAATTAATAAAATTATACTTAGTTTATTTCATTATTTTGCCATGTCACCATTTAATTAATTTTATTATTATTATTAATATTATTTATTGATTATTCTATATTAGTATTATTATTATTATTTTTTGGTCGAATATTTTATTTTATTTCAAGTTTATTTCAATTACAATATAATCCTGATGTCACTTTTACTATGCCTGACTATTGCCACAATGTGAAATAAACTAAGAAATTGCCTTTCCACCCTTGATTTTGTAAATTATTTGTGATACATTGTTGTCTTTTTATTAATATTACACAATAATTTCTTTATTTTAATTAACAATTTTTATTTATTTATTAATAATTAAACCGTTTGTAGTTAAAACAATAATAAATCATATTCATGTTTATGTTGAATTCATTTATTATTTAATGTTTTAATGTAACTAACTTGCCAAAGTCTCACTGCAGCATAATCTCACTTTGCTTAAACTTTCAGCAACATTATGGTTCGGATATTTTTTTTTTGAGCTTAAAATCAAATGTATACGATTACATTTCCTGTGTAAAAGTCTGCCTTGAGGTGTTGTTCTTCACATTTGAGAGTGATTCAGTCATCGTAGGCAGAGCAGAATCATGGACAGTGGGGGATAAGTGGGATTCTGCACAAGAAGCTGGTAATCATAGAAAAGGTAGCTGTCACCGAATCGTTAAAAGCTATAATAACTATCATCTTGAATCTGTCATCTGCTTTGTGAGAGACTCATCTGTGCCATTGCAAATTGTGATATAGTATCAGGCCAGGTGTTCCCACAGCTGCTCCATTGGAGACCGCACAAACTTCTCAAAAGTGCACATAACTGAAATCACAACAGGACTCTTTTGGGGTACTTACTCATATTGATTCAAGAACAGCAACCACCTTCACTCAAATCGTCCTGAGTTAAAATCCACTTCCAGCTGCTTTAAATGACTCTAATATACGGTTATACAGTTTTCTGCCAAAAGGATCCCCTCTAAAAGTGGTTTTATCCTGAATTAACCTCTCTGGAGGCAACATTTCTATACAGCATCCATGGTATTGTTTAATATAGCATCACTTGGCAAAAGCCAGCAGAATTTCGGAATGCAGATACATAGTTAATCTGATTTAATGTGGTAGAGTCGGGAACAGTAGTGAATCGAACCTGGGATTTGTGTGGGGGTGTTCGAGGCTGTACAATTTCCTACAATGATACACGGTGTAAGTGTGATTTTGACAGCTTTTGTTTTGTCATGTTAATCTCACATTCAGGTGGCTCAACAGGAACACAAGTGCTATTTTTAAGAAAGCAAATCTTCACTAAAGTCAAACCGTCTCATTCATTCGCGAATTCGTTCTGTGATCTTACTGCCTATCGGATTACATCCATGTTAAGAATGTTCTGCGTTCAATACAAGTGAAGCTCCATCAGCAAAACTGGTGGCACAATGTCAATTCCTCCCCACCCCCCCAAAAAAAACAAAACTGATTTTTTTTTTAATCCGGAAATTGAAAAACCGCAAAAAGGTGGCTTTACAATGGAAGTAAAGTTTAGGGGTTTTAAAGCAGAAATGTGAAGCTCATATTTTTGTAAAAGCATTTGAATGGTAAAAGCACATGAAAGTCACACCGTGGCCTCATAGGGGGCGCTCATCTTAAAAATAAAGGTGCTTCAAAAAAGTTTCTTCAAGCGATGCCATAGAATAACCAATTTTGGGTCCACAAATAACCATTCAGTCAAAGGTTCTTAAAGAACCACCTCTTTCTTACCTTTTTATAATCCGAAAAACCTTCTTTCGCCACAAAGAACATTTGGTGAAACAGAAAGGTTCTTCAGATGTTAATGGTTCTTTATGGAACCATTTAGACCAAAAGGTTCTTCTATGGCATCCGTGAAGTACCTTTATTTTTAAGAGTGTACTAGCTAAACCTAAACGGCGAATAACAGGCTGCAGTCTTGTGGACTTCCACAAGGATACACTGTAGGTGTGTCCCAAACTGAAGTGCGTGGACTCCGGAGTGCGCATTTGAAGTGCGATTGTGTCACAGCGGCACGACGAAGGCTGACATATTTTGAAAGCGACTTCAAATGCACCCTCCATTTCCCAGAAAAAAATGAAGTGTATATCTGATGGACACTTCGCACCCTACCATATCCCAGAATCACTTGCGCGCAGATGACAACGGTGTTTATGTTCAAAGAACAGGGCGGGGTTTGCCAACCGCCATAAAACATCAAAAGAAGAAGAAGAAGAACAGGGCGGGTGAGAGTTCTGTGGGGGAATTCACATTGAAATGTAAGTATTGTGTTTTCATTTACTCAAATACCTAGCGAAAGTGTTAAAAGACAGGGTTTTTTTAAACACACAGCCCACAAACAATAAGACAACCACTATATAAGGCAATAGTCTTTCCCTTTGTTGTGTTTTTGTAGTGCTGTCATTCAAGATATGTCTACAAATGTTTTAACCAAACGTTAGTATTTCAGTATTTTGTATGCATGTCCTGCTGTGTCATATTTTCTAATGTTAAGATTGCAAACCTGTCTTTATATTTTTCATAAGGGTTTCCATTTTCTCTTGTTTTCGTACTATTCTGGAGAAAATGAGTCTGCTGGAGAAAGACTTAAAAAATACAAAGTAAGCAAGTTAATACAAACATTTTTGCTGAAATTCATTGTGCTGTTGTTGTTAACAGGCATGGTTTATTGCTCTGCCTTAGGATTGCAAGTGTCCTGGGACAGGTGAGGGAGTGAGTGGAAGCTGGTGGAGCTACTCAGGGAGGATATCAAACTCCAGAGAGAGACAGAGGAGAGAAGAGCACAGGAGAGCAGGGAGAGAATGGAGGGACTGTTTTCTCTTCTTGAGAGAATGCTTAACAAATACATTATTTATTAGGCAAGAGAAAGCAGTGGAAAAATGGGTGCATTACAGTTTTTCAATATCTTTTTTTAATGTCACATTGTCAACGAAACAACCTAATTTCTGTAGTTTATTTTTGTGATGTAAGTTCAAAGTGAAATGAATAAGTTGTATACATTATTTGTAAATGAGCCTGAGTACTTTCTGTACATTTTGTATTTTTGTTTTGCATACTAACATGTGTAAATAAGAGAAGTAATTATGTACATTGTTATTTTTTTTAATGCAGCTTATATTTTTTTTCACAAAACATTCTTCTATATGTTTCTTTTTTTTGTCTTGTAAATATTTTTTTTTACACATTAAAACAAATTGTTCTATACATTACACATTTTACAACTATTTACAACAGTTTAGGTTTAACATCAGGAAAAACATCAGTTTTGAGCCCAGCCCTTCCTCCATGTGTTCTGGGGTCTTCGGGATGTGAATCTCTTGGTGAATGGCCAGCACCTCCTCAGTGACTCGGAGGTGAAATGCGGTGAAAGTGGAACGAGGCATGTCAAACACTCTTGAGACCACTCTGTATGATGAACCACTGGCAGACAGAAAAGAAACACCAGGGTCTGGATTGTGGCACCCCATCACTGTTGCCATTCACTTCTCAGAAGATCCAGCAGCACTGTCAGGGCCTCCCTGCTCAGCCGAAAACCATTAAAAACCTGTCCAGCGCTGGCACATTCAGCTTTATCCTGCAGTACAGGGGTCTGGTCTGATTTAGGGAAAGAAGGAAAAGAGAAATTGTTTAGAGCTATGACAACGTAATTAGTAGAAGAAATATTGAGATACTTTAGTAAACTACTTTTAATAACTACTAATACCGTATTGGGGAAAAACTACTAGTCATATATATAACCTTAGCTAAAGGGATAGTTCACACAAAAATGACATTCCAACCTGACAACTTTAGGGTGAGTACATGATTACAGATTGTAATTTTTTGGCTGACTACCTTAAGTAAAAGTAATATCTTGCATACTTAAGGTATTGAGAGTAAAAGTAAAGGTATACAGTATTGTTCTGAAAAAAATAATTTGTCAGGATGGTTTTGCATTAATATTACTGCTGCACTGATGTGTATTTTGCATTTTACTTCTGAATATGTTCATGGTTATTAAATTTAAAGTTGCCTACTAGATATACTGTTGGGTATTTTAATCTACAACAATGCATCATGTTTTAAAAGACCATATTTTTGTAGTGCTGATGTCCTGTGAGGAGAAAAAAGAAAGAAAGAAAACTTAGTACTTCATATTCATATTTGTACGAGTATACTTAACGAATGTACTTCCCTACAGTCCACCTCTGATTATTTTGAAAATGAAAGTAACAACATTTATTGTCAGAATATTAACAAATTGTTGCTAACTATATCAAAGGCTGCATCTGAAGGACTCGGACCGGTCATACAGAGCACTGTTCAGCTGTGACAACTGCCACTGAACATTGAGCTGTACAATGCTTAGGTCCACCTATCCTGGCAGGATTGTCCTCTCATCAGCGCTCCTCTCACACCGTTGCTATGCGACGGAGTGCTAATCGGGAACCTCTGGTGTCGCAATTAGGAAATCCTGCGAAGGTGGAGCGTCCTTCATGCACTTCGGAGGCCTGGCGTGACGTTCGGCACTGAGGCTTCGAAGCTTGTATAAAAAAAAAACATCTCACAGTGAAGCACTGTACCAGAGCTTGATTCATTTTGCCAAAACCACGTGATCTGTGATGTCTGAAGCTTCGTTTTCGCACACAACCACATGGCTGCTTCGTATTCTAATTAGGGATGGGCGATACCACTTATTTGGTTTTCGATACGATACCAATACTTTTAAAGTTAAGTATCGTCGATATCGATATGATACCGATACCGATACCGTCCGATACTTTCTTTCGAACTTAACTTTAATTATGAATGTATTAAATTATTACATTACTATAGCACAATGGTTTATGATATACTTAATATTTTGAGACACATTTTTAAACATCAATATGGCCTTAATTGCAAACTTATTCGTTATTTTTTGTTACAACATGGTTACAATACGTTTTACTGTAGTGGTAAAGCATGGAAATCTACAAATACGATAAGGCTGTTGAACTATGGCCATTTTAAGTAAAACCATGGGTTAGTTTCATACGGACGTGCCAGTGCAGTCTGTTGCATGCAAAAATACTACCTTTTATTCGGGAAGAGTATATTTATACTACTTGTCAGAATAGAACATAATCACTTTTGAACTTTTAACGGTCAATTTTAAATAATGTTAATTGCACAAACTACTGGCCGCTGGGAGTTTTAAAAGCACACCATCCAATGTAAAGTTTAATCGCTTTACCAAGCTTGTGTGAAGTGATTTTTATTCTAGTCAAGTCTCCTTGTGCATACAGCCAATGCGTCCTAGAAGAAGCTTGTTAATGCATTTTCCTACCTCTTTTTTTTTTTTTTTTAATTCCGTATACTTTATTCTAGCCTTTATTTATAGCATTTCACCATATTATAAGAAGGTGGCACAGCAGGTTTCTGTCTGATGTTTCTTGGCAGGTTTAGTTTGATGGAGTGGGTGGTTTGGCATTCTCTCTAAAGGATTCAGAGGTGTTTTCATTTAGCGTTTTTTGCCTATTTGCGCTGTTTGCTGTTTTATTGTTAACAATATAAGTTCTGCCACACGTTTATAGAGAACCCCATTTATACAATATTAAACAACAGATTCATCAATGTTTAAAAAATGAAAGTATTTGGGCATGAAATTGAAAAGAAACAAAGGGTCTGTCTCAGAATTAACGGTTTCAGGATTTCCAAGGAAAATCTGGATGTAATAGGGGAAATACTGAATTCCAGACCTGGAAAGTCATGCAAAGTCTTAAAAAGTAACGGAAAAATTATAGAAATGTTTTTAGCAAAATCAAATTTGAATACAAAAATCTTATTTTACACTGTTTATACACACACCACACATATATATATATATATAATTCATGGCCAACAAGATCGTCATCACCCTTGTAAATATGATCAAAGATGGCTGTGAAAATAAATCTGCATTGTTAATCCTTTTGATCTTTTATTTTAAAAATTCACAAAAATCTAACCTTTTATTGGATAATAAGAATTTAAAATGGGGGGGAAATATCATCATGAAATAAATATTTTTCTCAAATACACGGACACAATTATTGGCACCCCGAGAAATTCTTATGAGTAAAAATCTCTGAAGTATCTTTTCCCATTCATGTATTCACAATTTTGAGGCACTCCAGGGTGATTAGAACATAAATTAGCAGTGCCATGGCTGCCTGTTTCACAGAAATATATTAAGGGAACTAAGCTGCCCCAATTCCTTAATCATGCCATCACAATGAAAAACCAAGAATTATAGTATTCTGTGTCATCAAAAGATAATTGGAGCTTTCACAATTAGTGAAGTGGCTTTTACAAAGAGCTAGAGCAGTGCAAATTGCCCCACGTTCACCAGCAGGGCAATAATTAATTAAGTTCCAATCAACAGGAAATGTCTCAAATTTGCCTACAGTATATTGTCTGTGTCTATATTGTCTTAATGCAACGTGAGGAGGAGAGTTTGAGTGGCAAAAGACTCCCAGGACGCACAGCTGGAAATTGCAGAAATAGTTGAGGTTCTCGGGTCGAAACCTTAAAAAATGTCAAACAACAGCACTGCTAGCATCCCCACATGTTGGTTGGGAGGGTTCCAAGAAAATTCTCCATCCCATTCCAAAAACAAACTCCAGCTATTCACTATCAGAACACGACTGTAACGTCAAACTGGTACTTGGCTTCTATGGTCAATGAAAAAAAAATTAGCTTTTAGTAAGCAAACCTCAGATGGGTTGTGACACAGGGTATATAAAGTAGCCCATGTGTACATGAAATTACTGCTGTATTTTTGATGTTGTGGCCTACTATATAATCTCCTGGAGGGTCCGTGACATACTTAGGTTTATACACAATGGCATTTGGATTCTATCAATCCAACAGGAAAAAATCACCTATAAGTGACTAGACTCTTGTAGAAATGCTTATAATGGGCCTGTTTGTATCTGTTCCAACCGTTAAATATCTCAGTAACCCAACCTCAAAAACAACACAAAAATGTGTCACTGAGCATAAAATGAAGCTTCTGCCATGGCCATCCTAGTCCTCTGACCTGAACCCTATAGATAATGAGTGGGGTGAACTGAAGAGAAGAGCTGGGAGCTGGGAATCTAAATTTAGAGCTGTTAAACTGGCAAATGGAGGTTTCAAAAAGTATTGAATAAAAGGGTGCCGTTAGTTGTGGCCAATGTGTATTAGAGAAAAAAATTAAAGATCAAAAGGATTAACAATGCAGATTAACTTTCACAGCCTTCTTTGATCATATTTAACAAGGGTATGAATAATTTTGAGCACAAATGTGTATATATATATACATATATAGTGGTATTTTAAAAAAATCCTTTTTGTTGCTTTGCACCTGAAAGAGACAGACACAGTTTTTGTTGTTATTCAGCGGTATTTTACTAGTGCAGCTTATAACATCTAGTGAAAGATATAACACCCAAAAATAAAAAAACAGAATCACTGAGCTGGAAAAAGGAACACCCCCTTGTGTCAGTATTTTGTTGAACCACCTTCTGCTTTAGCCTTTAGTCTGTTGGGATATGTCTTTACTATCTTTGCACATCTAGACTTTGCTATATTTGTCCACTCTTCTTTGCAGAACTGCTCAGGTTCAGTTCAATTTGATGGTGAGCGTATGTGGACTGCAGTCTTCAAGTCATGTCACAGATTTTCAATGGGGTTTAAGTCCGGCTCTGACTAGACCATGCAAGGACATTCACCTTTTTCCTCTTCCAACCACTGTGTGCTCAGTTCTGCTGTGTGCTTTGGGTCATTGTCATGATGGAATGTAAGCCTTCTTCCCATTGACCACTTTCTGGCAGAGGGCAGCAGATTTTCCAAGAATTTGAAAGTATTTTGCCCCATCCATTTTTCCTTATATCCTGACAAGTGCTCCAGTCCCTGCTATTATTATTTCATATTTGTGATATTGTTGTCACATGCACACAATGACCATTCTTTGTCATAAATTCCTGCAGCTGCGTCAGAGTTGCTGTAGGCTCTTGGTCGCCTCTCTGATCAGTTTCATCCTGACTCTTTCATCCAGGTTGGAGCGACGTCCTGATCCAGGGAGGGTCTGTGTAGTACCAAATACCTTTTTAATAATAGACTTCACTGTGCTTGTAGGCATTGATAAAGCCTTTGAAATGTTGTTGTATACATCTCCTGACTTGTGTGTCCACAACTTTATCCCGGAGATCTCTTGACAGTGGTTTGCTTCATGTCTTGCTCTACCAAGGACGAAATGCCCAGGAAAGCTCTTTCCATGGCTGAGCCAATCAAAAAATTACCACAAGCAGATCACAGTTGCGTAAGAGTCATATGCCCAGTCCCCAGTGACCGCACTATCCTTGTTCTCGACCTCTACCGTAAGCCTACTGTATTTTCCGGTCGAGGGTGATTATGTTTAGAGTCAAGCAATTCTAAAGCCTGCTTCATACCAGCCCATTCTCCCAGCTCACCCTTTGATTCCTCTTTCATTGCTTCTCTTTGTCCCTGTTGACATGGGCAAGCACCTTTCGCCACAATGGCAAATGCCCTTGTTGCTTTGTGTTGTCTGTCCTTTCGCCTCACACCACAGGGAATTTTCCTACTGGCATAACAGACTTATACGACCCCCCATACTGATGTCGTCTGCTTCTCCTTGCGGGCTTTACCATAGAACATCTCACTCCTTCTTACGTTGATAACATAACCAGAAGATGGTGCTGTCATTTGCGGGGTCCAATTTCCTCCTGTTAAAGACTCTGTGGTGTAAATTCCAGCACTTGTTTTTCAGTTTGTTCAATCCCTTTAATATGGTTTTGCATAAAACATACACATAGATGCCTCCATTAACATCGGTTTCTATTGGGCCGCTATATGTATCCGTCTCTGCCGATCTATTACTTTCTTACTTTACTCCATAAAAGTAAATTCAAAAGATTACTCGCGTCCAAGAAGTACTACATTTTTAATGTTTTAAATATTAAAGGAAACAACCAACACTTTTTATTTATGAAATGTAGTGAAGTTAAAAGTATGATTTTATGCTTTGGAATGTAGTGAAGTAAAGCTTTCCAAAGAAAAACTCTCTGATAAACTACAGATACTTTTTAATTTTACTTGAGTAAAGTAAAAATACTTCACTACTCTCCGCCTCTGGACGTCTGCCATTTAAAAACGGCCTGTGATCACTTAAGAGCGTGTTGACTTTGCTTCTGCAACCATAGTTATACACATGTATGTATGAATATCTCTATCTGCAATAGATTTCAGCAGATGATTTTGCTAGATTAACACATTACAACAAGACAAAGGCATTAGCGTATACAACATTAAAAAGTTAGAAAACTTGTAACATTGAGTTAATACATATAAAAACACATTCTCACCTGTAAAAGGTTATCCCATTTCTTCAGGTTTGTAAATCTCAGCAGTTTTTACAACCTTGTTGTTGTTCACAACTGTGCAGTGTTGTGGCATCTTGGAAAACTCATTGATTTTTACTGAGTGACCATAGATATATACACACAGATCCTCATCAGCGGCTGTTTCTATGGGCCGCTATATGTAAGCCATCCGCCATATTGATACTATTAAAGCTGGTCGTGAATCTAGAGAGCAAATTGACTGTGGATCTGCAACCATCCGTACCCATAGTTTAAAAACCTGTATATTCCGGGTTATGATTTTTTAAACGGTTGAGTTTTCATATTGGTATTTTTTATGATGACGCACGTGACGCCCTTGACTGTGTCTGAGAGGTCGATTGTCGAGCTAACGTTCATGTATGATATGTTATCTGTGCCTTCCAGTTTTCTTCCGAGAATTTAGAATTCATTATTAGTTTTAGCCTATATATATTTAAGGAAGGCCCTGTTCCTACCAATAATCGACCGTTTTATTTTTAAGCGCCCGCAACCATGGATGACACCTTTCTTTTTAGTATTAGGACAGTGCTGCAGTTCTGTCATCTGCCGCTTTAAATGCGCAAGCTCTTTAAAGGGGTCATAGGATGCTACATGCTTTTACAAGTTTTTTGAACTGAAATGTGTGTTGGCAGTGGGTACACAACCACCCTATAATGATAAAAAAAAAAACCCAGTGTTTTTTTTTAATCTACTAAAATATTTACCCATTTCTCAAATGAGCCGATCTCAGATGCCTGTCTGTGTGACGTCACAAAAAGACCCCCTCCCATGATAGTTTGAATTTACGTAAGCGTCTTCAGCCACAGACTGAGACGGAGTGAGCTGTCAACAGTTCACCATTGTTTCGATGCCGCGCTAGCAGGTGTTGACAAGAATGGCTCCTAAGCGATTGATGTGTTCTGTTTTTGGATGTAATAATGAACATAGCATCTCATTTTACTCCCGACATCTGAGGCCTCTGACTCCACAGTGCATTACGTTTGTTTTTGAAGGGAATGCTCCCCTGATCTACCTAAATGCGTCTATGTTCGCACGAATCATTCATGATCTAGCTTCATCTTCAGAAGAAGTGAGTATAAGTTTTTTTTTATGAATCTTTGCAAATTGCCTTTCTAATAATGTGCTTGTTAGCAAGTTTCACAATGAATGCGGCCAAAGTAAACAGTCTCTCGGAGCAGCCGAAGAGAGGGGCGGGTTCAGCAGAGTTTCATTACTATTTAAGGTCAAGCTACAAGCAAAACAGCTTTCTCTAAAGAACATGCTGTTTTGGACCAGTGTAAAAGGAGTGTTTTTTTTACACTACCATTTCGAGAAATCTAACCAAACGACTTTTCCATTAAGACCCTAAGCATCCATATCAAATTGTTGAAAGGGCATCCGATGACCCCTTTAAAGTCTTTGGTTGATTCTGATTGGCTGACAGTGTTTTTATCGTTCATAACCTTTTTTTACAGAAGAGGAATGTACGAATCTTTCTGATGTACCCGCTCCATCGCCCAAAGGCAGATATAAATGGAACATACCTGTTCGTACCCAGACTGCACCTGCTTAACGCAAGTTACCAGATGTCTGTAAAATTCACTGGCACAAAATGACTCCGTTTCCATGGTTACCGCCATTTAATTTGCCTGCTACATTTTTGGCATTCCACATAGTGTTTTTGTTATTGTTGTATTTCCTCCATGAAAGGTGACCTGACAGGGCAAATTCGCGTGGCTCCCATGGGCACCGGAGGGCAATCATGGTGGGCCAAGCTGCTATGTGATGTGGAACAGTGCAAATAATCACCCAACCAGCTGTTTATTTTCACCTGTCCTCTCTGGCCACCATACCAGCTTCCTCTGGACCGCGGCGGGAAGCACGGCTGATTGATCGGCGCCCCCTGTAGAGGTTAATTGGCATAAAGTGTAAATGATCCTCCTAGCCTGCATATGTGTGTATGATTGCATGCACATTGCCATCATTCTTCTTTACCAAGACAGAATTTATAGACAAGCCTCAGAATCCTCCAATTCTCCAAACCTTTTCAACCTTGAAAACCAAAGATTGCTTTTTGAGAGAATAAAGCTCAAAGGATGGGTGCTCTTCCAGGTGGCTGTTGCACAAGGCTTTATGTATTTGGTAAGTAAACAGCAACATTCCAGTTGCATGACGTGACTTTTGCCAAACCAACATCTGACAATTCGTCTCATGATGGTGGAGATGGTAAACATCTGCACCCATTCTATCAACTGAAATATGTGAATGCTTGGAATTTTTTCAGAAAGCATCACTCATTTTGCTCAGGACAGCAACAAGCAACTTTGCCTGCCAGCGCACACGGAGTGAGACCCACCACAGTGTAGTCGCCCCGCAATTGTACAGAAGCCGCAAGACCGGCCCATAAAACTTGGCCCACTTTATTTTTACAATCCTCCCTTATAGGCTTAGAAAACCTGTGGAACAAATGATGCAATAACTTTTAACTAATTTAAAAGAAAGTGAATATATATGTATATATGCACTACTGTTCAAAAACTGTTCTTTTTTTTAAAGAAATTAACTTTTAATCATCAAGGATGCATTCAGTTGATCAAAGGTGACAGTAAAGACATTTAGAATTTTACAAAAGATTTCTATTCAAATAAATGCTGTTCTTTAGAACCTTCTATTCATCACAAATAAAAATATTAAGCATCACAACTGTTTTCAACAGTGGATACACAATATAAATGTATCTTGATCACATTCCAATCACATATTAGAATATTTCTGGATCATGTGACAGTAATTGACTGAGTTGCTACTGAAATTCAGCTTTGGCCCACAGATCAAATGTCCACATTACCTTTAAATACAAACAGTATTTTAACTATAATCATATTTGTTTCCCGTCACCTAACAATTTCCGATTTATTGATTTTTTATCAAATAAATCAGCAGCATTGGTGAAACTAAGATAATTTTTTTTTAAACTTACCATCCATTCACTACGTTTGAAACAGTAGTATTTCCTCGCTGACTTTAGTCTCCCAATTAATCGGCACTAAGCGTGTTGGCCAAACGTGGCTCATACTCTGCAAGCACCAAAACAAACACGCTCCTACCCCAACAGCACATTGCCATGTCCGCTGTTGTCTCCCTCTGTGTTTTACTCACCCTCAAAGTATCCTAGGTGTATGTGACTTTCTTCTTTAAGATGAATCCAATTGGAGTTATATTAAATATTGTCCTGGCCCCTCCAAGCCTTTCAATGGGGGTAAGCGGGTGTTGGTTGTAAACAGTTCAGAAGATGTGAAATAAAGTGCGTGCATCCATAATAAAAAGTGCCTCACACGGTTCCGGGGGGTGAATAAAGGCCTCCTGTGGCGAATCCATGCATTTTTGTAAGCTAAAAATACTTCAAACGTAATAAACACTTTTCTCACTAGCGATGCATCGGGTTTTTGTTGTGAAAACCTGGCAACCCTGCCCAACAGGACCTCACCCCTATTTTGATAATTCCGCCCCACATGTACGTACACAACCATGGCAACGACGAT